>CAIGRP010000046.1:0-49305 GCA_903798385.1 Fraxinus cuspidata
TGTCTTGATGGATTAGTGCTTTTAACTTGAATTACAGAAACTGTCTTGACATGATGATAATTTACAAAAATATTTACAAGACATGTACGGGCAGAAAACTAGTATTAAAAAAGGGATGATTACCGGCACGCATGCCAACCATTATGGATGATTCGATTATGCATGAATTTCAAACAAAAGCAAAGGATCAGCCACTTGGCGGTGGCAATAGTGTGTAGATAATTACGCATAGTTATAATTGTAGTGCATTATGATGTATATGTAGGTAGAAAAAAATTCACGTTTCACCAAATTAATTTTGGTACATACGGTATATGATTATATTTTAAAAAAGTACCACATTCTATAAACTTTGAAGAATTATGCTTTCATGCTGATAACATGTTATAAAAAGAGAGAAAATGAGAAGAGAAAATAAAAGTCAATAAACCTGTGCATATTATAATGAGAACAAAATCTCTATATTTATAGGGCATGATTAGGTATATAATGGTGATAATTTATAGGGTTACAGGGGTACAATTATCATTCACTAATAAATTTACCATTTACAACAAAAATGACATAGTTTATAACACGAAATTTTCGAACAAAATTTGAATTCATACGATTTTGATACATACCACTTCATTGATTAAGCCCTTGTTTGAGACCTATTTTTTCCCCAAAAAAATGCATTTTGTAATAATGTGTATGATAAAGAATATGTGGTTAAAAAATAAGAAAATTTTTTGAATTTGCATATCATATTATTTTATTGAAGAATGTGTAGTTACACTCATGCCTGCATGGCTACACCCCTACTTTGTCTTTATCACACCGTCATGCATACAATACATACAACTAATATGTATATTGGTGGTAACAGAAGAACCCAATTGTATGACCCCACCTTCTAGAAAGTTCTCGTAGGCTGTGTGGTGGTGGTGAAAAAAAAAACCTCAAATTTTTGTGTCAGACCCATGTGGGTCCGGCCCGAGGGTTGTTTTGTTTTGTGCACACACTGTAATGCACCTTGTTGTTCGAGTTTCCGCTGTATGCAGTTGTTTAAGAACATCTTCTTTACAAAATTCAGTCAATTATCTTGCTACATGTATATCAAGATTTACATAATGTCACATGGCACTCCCCTATTTGCCAATTTAAAATACAATATACTTTTTAACCCAATCTTTTCACTCGAGATTATATTATGTAATCCATTATATACTTTTATGTACAGTAATAAAATCCTTTCATCTTTTTCTATTCTCGAAATCGAGCTTCAATTTTTGTTCTTCAAACCTACTATTATACGAGGCTGAGCTTCGAGCTAGCCCACGTCACCGGCTCGTGTCACGGGCCGAGCAGGTCTTAAAAAATTTTAAAAATATAGCTGTTTGCGTAAAATTACACAGGCAACTATTTTTTTTAAGTTTAGATATATTTTTTTATATTAATATTTAGTTATTATTTATAATACGTATAAATTGCACAAATTTTAAATACATTATAAAAAATTATAGATTTATAACAATTTTTTTTTAAACACTAGCAGGCTCGGCTCGACTTTGCCCCGGCTCCCCGCTAAGGTTTGAGCCGAAAGCTCGGGTCGAGCCTCATTTTTTTGGTCGAGCTTTTGCTCGACTCGGATAGGCCCAAAATAGCTCGGACATGTTTTGCTCAAGTCGAGCCCGAGCTTTGAGTTTCGGTTCGTGACTCGACTCAACTCGTTGACATAGCTAGTGTTAGCTTAGGTGTTTCTCTTTCTCATGTCATTGCATTTCATTCTCTCTCCTAGACCCAAAAAAATTTCATTTTCTCGTGCACAGTGTTCGAAAATTTTTCCCGCCTTCTTGCATTCTTCCCGTTGTTTTGTGGCTGGAAGTTTGCTATGCAGATATCACCAATCATGGAGGGTTCAATGTAGTAAATTTTTATTTTTTTTACTGTTGTTGTACACTTAGACCTGTGTCTAGGGTTTTGCTTCATTTATATTGCGAATCAGGACTTAAATATTCATTTGGATCATTCGAATCTTATGTGCATTAGGTGCGGAATTTCCCTATGAACATCTCGTGGGATTTTTCTCATATGTAAAGATAACATATTAGTTCCGCTCTAAAACAAAATTTTGACAATCAAGTTGAATCTTTTTGATATCTCGATTCTCGTGAAGCATTGTCCCTATCACAACGATTAAATTGTAAATAAGTGGTTGTTTGAGCTCCATTTTTTTGAAAATTCACTTTTAATCACACATTTTTTAATAAAATAATATTACATGTAAATCGCAAACATTTTTTTTTTTTAATCATATATTCTTCAAATATCACTATTTAAAAATGCATTTTTCTTTCAAAATGGCCTCAAACACCGGCTAAATAATAACATCTTTGTCTGATTTAATGTTAGCGTGTTTTATTTCATTTTCATTTAGGCAGGCAGGCAGGCAGGCATCGGATATTTCAGGTGCATCTTTCCTTTCTCAGAACTTCCAAACCAGTTACTGTCAAAAAGAAGTCTCCAAAGTCTTCACGACATCGTTTTACCGAAAATTCTGAGTTTAACCCTAAAATTATATTTTACTTTCTTTCCCCCAACTATTTCCCGGGAAAAAAAAAAAATCCTAAATTCTAAGATTCGTTGAATCCCCTCCCAACCAAACCCATATTCAATTATCAATATCTACTATAAAAATCCTTTTTTACATCATTTTCTTCGCGTTTCACTCTAAATTTCATGGAAGTTCCTTAAATCTCTAAAATCTTATCGCAACTCACTTAAATTTTCACCTTTTTCCCTCCAAACCCATCTCAATTATCAATCTAAACTTCAGGAATCCATTTTTTAAATCAAAATTTTTTGTTTTTATGCTGCCATGGCTGCTGTTTTAAGGTCAAAATCATCGCGAGATACTGCTTCGTTTGCTACCTCACAGCTCAGATATTTCATTCAGAACCGTATCCACGCGGGTCGGACTACCCCTTACCAACGGAGCGCCAGAACGGGATTTGATAATTATAATTTCATCTCAGGCTCCCGCTTTAATTTTACACCATCCAAGCCCATCTTTCTGCGCCGCGAATATGTCGATAATGGCCGGAGGAATTTTCCTACTTCTTTTAGGATTATGAGGAAAGTTAAAAACTTTAGCTCCCAGGGGGACCCGCCTGAGGTCAGGCAGCCTCCTGGAACGGATGGAAATGTAGTGCAGCCGGGAGTTAAATTTGTTCAGATGGGTGAAGAGGATGGATCAAGTACGGGCTCTGGTGGTGGGTTTGGGTCGGGCTCCAAGGATGGGTGTTTTGGCCCGGATTTTCCAACTCCTAAAGAAATCTGTAAGGGGCTTGATAAATTTGTGATTGGCCAGGAGAGAGCGAAAAAGGTCATCTTTTTAGTTTAATGATGATTTGGCTGGTTAATTTTCGAGTTTTTAGTTGCGATGAGTTGAAGGATAAAAAACTTTTGTTTTAGATTCTTATGCCTTATTGAAGATTTTACTATGTGTTTATTTAAAATGATATTGTCATTGTAGTTAAATTGAATTTACTGATTGCAGGTCCTTTCTGTAGCAGTTTATAATCATTACAAGAGGATATATAGCGATTCCACACAAAAGTAATGACTTAAAACCTTCAGTTTCACTTTATTTACACTTCTGCAGTTATCACGCAGTATACACCAGATAGGTTTTGAAATAACATTTGATGGAGTCATCAGTTCGTACGGACTTCTAACACTAAGCTTCAATTGTACCATAATATTATCCGAATTTCGAGTTTTTGGACTGACTTCAACAGAACCTTGGGAAAATTACCACCTTGATATTGACCCATATTTATTTTTGCCTGCATTTTCTGCTGATACTCTGTCAACCTTGATACGGAAATGTCTAATGTTTGCGTTATACCTTGGAAGTTAGGCCTTCAGGGAGTACAGTTCGTGACAAAGTGGATGGAACTGATAATGAGACAGTAGAACTTGAGAAAAGTAACATTCTTCTAATGGGACCAACAGGCTCAGGTAATCTTAATAATATTTCTGTTCTTTTCTTGAGTGCAACAGATTTCACCCCTTGTATATTATACAGAATAATGACTAAATTTTTACAGAGTTTTCTAGTATATCGGGGCCTAGAATTTTGAGACTTTATCTGGTCTAATAGCAATTTGGAATAGCTTGAAATCTGCAGAATCGTTTGAAGATGTTGTACTTGAAATGAAACTCTTCTCCCTTTTATCATTATTCTGTTTGCTATCGGCTTTAAATTTAATATTTTTGGTGGTTTTTAAAGACTACAGATAAATGACTTGTCAAAAGGAGTCAGCGGTATTTGTTGTTTATTGATTTTTAAATATTATCTTCTTACTCTGCCAACGTTACTTTTTCACGTCTTCTTTGAATGTTTCCTTAAGGACAGGGAAGACGCTACTTGCCAAAACTTTGGCGCGGCTGGTGAATGTTCCCTTTGTCATTGCTGATGCTACTACACTTACTCAGGCACGTTGTTAATTTATCATTCTATTTGAAGGAGGCTGATGTATTTCTGATTTCCTATAAACTAACTATAGTGTTATGCTGTGCATTTGGCCCTTAATACCCAGATCATAGGATCTCTCCAATTTGATTTTCATGGCATTATTGTTGCAAATTTTTGTGAACAAGGTTTTATCAGTTTTTCTCTATTCAAGTTAGAGGCGCATAATCATCTGACAGTTTGATTATATTTCAGCAAGTTTTATGTCAACATGAGCTTCCTGAAATAGATGAGGAAATGCATTGTTTCTATTCTGATAAAGATGTATCTTGTTGGCAGGCAGGATATGTTGGGGAAGATGTGGAGTCCATTTTATATAAGCTACTTACGGTAAGCTCTATGTACTCGATGTAATTGGAATGAGTGGTTATTGCGACGATCCTTTCCCTGTTAAATTCCTGTCAACAGTGTTTTTATTCCCCACAATTATCTTTGCTGCTTTATTGTTTGGTTCTTTTCCTGGGTCTGGTTGATCTTTGATAACTATTTTCCTTTCTGCTTGCTTATTATCCGGTCTCCCGCTTTCTCATTGTCTGTTGGCTTTTCTAAGCAGCTTTATACCACTGTTTGATATTTTGGATTTTGCTTTCTCATTATCCTACAGAATAAAGGACAAGTTGGGTTCTTAAATTTGCAGGGATCAATATTTTCTGTCTAAATATTGCCTTTTACTGAATATATGTGAAATCTGTATTTGAATTTTTCATATTTTTGCTAAAATTGTCTGGTGCATGACAGCCAGGTATATGTCGACTCGTAGAAAAAATGAAATGAAAAGTTGAAATATTCTGTAGGTGCAGGATTATTTTGTTTAGTCTAAATCTTTCATGGGAGAAAAACTGCTACTTCTGCTTACATGATGACTTCCAGTGTCATAGGAGGATTATAAGCTATGTAGGCTAATTATATTTTACATATATATTCCAGTTAGTGATACTGGCCTTATTTCATTTCAGGTTGCTGACTATAATATTGCAGCTGCACAGCAAGGCATAGTTTATATTGATGAAGTTGACAAAATCACGAAAAAGGTTTTCTCAAGCATACTTCCGTAAAGGAAATATATCTTAACATTTATATTTAGTGTCTTAAAATCATTTATGTTAATGGTCCAACTCATTCCATGCTGTATCTGCAGTCTGAGAGCCTCAATATCAGTAGAGATGTGTCGGGAGAAGGTGTCCAGCAAGCATTGTTGAAAATGCTCGAGGGGACTGTAAGTGCTTTGTTTTACTTTACCTTCTTGAAAACTGCAACTTTACGTATGTCTATATTTCTATATTTTGTGCCAATCAAGAAATATTGGTCTCCACTTTGTCCTGTACTTACATCAATATCAGTTCTGCTGTTCTCCCATGAGGTTAGTAGAGCTGTATGAAAATTCAGCAATGGATGCTACGTTTTACCAAAATCAAAAATCGTCTAGTGGGGCTACTTGTCCTCATCAACAAATTTTTAGAATTTTTTTTCTTCATTATACATTGACCTGAATGTAGGACTCCGGTAATGCAGTTGAAACAGACTGATTAATTTTATTTGCCAGATTCTGAATCGCGGTTCATTTTTTATGATCAGTACACTGTTCTTTTCTAGGTGGTCAATGTCCCAGAGAAAGGAGCCAGAAAGCATCCTAGGGGTGACAATATTCAGGTATTGGATGATCCATTTTCACGTCAATGACTGGGATTACCCACATAATGCTTGTTGCTGAAAGCAGCTAGTAATGATATTGGCTGGAAATGATATTCTTGTGTTCTATAGTTGTTAGGGATGATATAAAGAATGGTGAACTTGTACAGTGTATTTGTGAGATTTTTTATTTTTAAATTTTTTTTGGGGGGTGGGAAATTATACTTAGAGCATTACGTCCCCGTTTCTGTTGACAATGAACTTGAGTATTCAGCATATTATGTGATTATTTGATCATTTTTATTTAGTTATTTCTTTGATCTAATTATTCTTATCGTTATATTTTACTGCATGTATTGGTTTATGCATGTCTGCATGTCCATTCTGCTGTTTCAAGATTAATCAGGATGTTGGCTTCTCATTGACTCATTGTACTTTGTTCAAAGCCATACATGTCTATGCATCCTAATGTTTCATTAAATATTGATTTTATGTTTCCGCAGATTGATACAAAAGACATTCTCTTTATATGTGGTGGTGCCTTTATTGATTTGGAAAAGACGATATCAGAAAGGTCCGTATAACACTAATATTTTATATCCTTTTGTTGAGTTAACTTTTGTATCAATTACAGAATGTAAATTACTAAACTATACTCTTTTCAGGCGTCATGATTCTTCTATTGGTTTTGGTGCTCCTGTACGGGCAAACATAAGGACAGGCCGAGTTACAAGTGCTGCTGTGGCATCGTCTTTACTAGAAACTGTGAGCCTCATAACAGCTTAATGTCCTTTCTTGCATGTGTGTGGAGAGTAGTGTTTTTTTGTGTACACCATATATGCTGGAGAATAACTGCATGATAGAATAACCTTGGAGTATGGCTGCAAGAGAGTGTGACAGGCTGAAATCATGTTGTTACTAGCATATTTGTGTTCCATTTGTAATAATATGACAATTACCCCCATGAAAGCATAATTGTCACTCTGTTTCGATTATCATGTTTTGCAGGTTGAAAGTGGTGATCTAATTGCATACGGGTTAATACCTGAGTTTGTTGGACGATTCCCCATCCTTGTTAATTTGGCAGCACTTACTGAAGATCAACTTGTTCAGGTATCAATTTTATTGCAAAATCATTGTGTTTTTATTTGTTGTATTCAACAATAAAGTTTTCCTGTAATGCTATTACCTTCTTGACTTTGAAGGTTATGGTGATAACAATGTTGATTTCCTTGGCCATTGAGATATGATAACCAGAACAGATATATTTATTTGCTTATGGCATGTGCATCATGAGTTATTATTATTTTTTACTTTGCAGGTTTTAATGGAGCCTAAAAACGCTTTAGGGAAGCAGTATAAGAAGATGTTCCAAATGAATGACGTAAGTTTTCACATTCCTCTCTCCATTGGAATCTGGTTTTATTAAGAAAAAGGATTCATTTAATTTCCCTCTCTCTCGATGTTGAGCTGTAGGGTGTTTTTCTTTTCTTCTTGTTCTTCCTTTTTTTTTTTTGGGTGGGTGGATGGATGGGGTGGAATGTGGGTAGTTAGGGGAGGGTTAAAGAGCTCAAACACAGCGTCCTTTTATAGTAAAAAGTAATGTACCACATGGATAATTTTCAATGATGGTCTCATTTCTTAGGTGAAGCTTCGTTTCACAGAAGATGCATTGAGATTGATTGCTAGAAAAGCAATAGCCAAGAATACAGGAGCTCGGGGTTTGCGATCCATGTTAGAGAATGTTTTGATGGATGCTATGTACGAGGTTCGTATTCCTCTTTCGAATTTTATAAAAATTCACGAATTTTAGACGATGCTGTCTCTAGAATATTATTTGCTGGTTGAACATAGAGAGTTAAAGGTTGAAACCGGATGTCTGGAGCATTTATCATGCATCTCTAAGAACCAGCCATATCATGTGTCTGAACAGAAAAGGGTTATGATTCTCAAGAGTTGGGTATTATTTATTTGGTTCCATGAGGAATTCTGATAGCTATCTGTTATCTGTCAAACTGGTTTAGTACTTGAATTTTTATTTTTTTTCGCAAATGGATGAATTTGGTGATGCAGGCTGCACATGGAGAATTGTAGGAGAAGGGGAAAGGGGAGAGGAGGAGAAAGGAGGGAGAAAAGAGAAAAGAAGGTGAGAAAAGAGAGAGATTGGGGAAGAAAGATGTCAGTTTTTATTCATTCAAGGTTAACAATTACACAGCATAAGATCTTTTTATATATGGTTTCAAATGGCCTATACTAAGTAAGAAAATACTATAAAAGGTAATAAATCAAACTATGATAACATTTCCTAAAATACACATTTAAATTTGAAAACTAGCAATAATATCCCCTCTAATTCTCCATCATTTCTCCCCAGCTAGAGAGAACCCGATTCTAGCGAGATAGACTGCAACTTATTGTCCAAGGAGGGAGATTGTTCTTCTTCACCAAATAACTGAACCATTCATATGTCAATAAATGAACCTGAAAACATTCTCAAGCTTCTGATTGTACCAAGGGGACAATCTTTCCTTGTAACCAAGTAGCGATAAGGAACTCTAAGAAGCCACAATTTGTGCAACTCATTCACAAAATCTATCACAGGATCCACTGGAGATGCACAAGGTATAGCACAATAGACTGGCCTGCAAAAACAAATGAATGCTACAATGGTGGCTCGAATGTAACCCGAAAGGCAACAATTCTTCTATATAGAAAACAAAACCCTCATATAAGTGCGATGACCAATCAAATAGATTAAGTTCAAGTAAGAAATTCAATCTTTTCTTTACATGTGTGGGAAAATTTTGAACGAACAATGACGTTGGACAACGTGGTAACTCGAGAACTATTACGGAGTAGAGGTAAAATTATATCAAAGTCAATGTTAGAATCATGCAACAGATTAGGAAAGATCAACTTCGGCATATAATTGAGGATAGGTGGTCTATTTGACTTAGGTGGTTACACTATAGATAATTCATCATCCTTACTATCAGAATATTCAATTGGCTCAACAATGAAAACTTCATTATCTTCCTCAAGAGGAATACAATTAGACTCGGGAGGTGATTGTTTGGGCTGGGATAATATACCTAGCTTATGACATTCTTGGTGAAGAAGAAGTGATATGTTTCATAGTTTAGCGGCTTTAGCCTATAGGTAAACGTTATCTAGAGATTGGAATGCAAGAATATCATTAGGCAAGATTTCAGGATTCAAACCATCGATAAACCTAGAAGGTGTGATGTGGGAATCCTCATAAATATAACAATTGCGCAATTACTCTTTGAAATGGGCTAAATACGCATTAACAATGGATGTACCTTGCCTACAGTGCAAAAAGAATTGATTTAACAAATGAGTTTTATAGTACACGGATGCGTATTTATCACTTAGAATTTGTTTCATCTCATCCTAAAAAGTGACAGATGCTGACCTAGGTAATCAAAGTTATGCAAAATGGACTTCTAAAAAACTTAGAAGAACCGACAAATGACATTTTAGCATGACAAAGACGACGTGAGTCACTTAAGTTGTGGAATTCAAAGAACATTTCATGTGTGTCGAGCCAATCAAGAAAAGAGGCTGGTCTAGTAAGGCCATCAAAGTCCCATAGTTGGAGTGTCATTTGCCTAGATGGAGAATATAAGTCCCCGACGAAGTTTCTAGATGAGGAATAAAGAGATTCCAAACGAGTCGCAGGCAGTGCACTTTTTGTTAATGCTGCTGTTGATGCAATTAAACAAATTTCATTAGCAATCTGGTTATCACTTAGTCTGCTTTGAATGGTCGTGGTGGTCCAACCCTGAACAATTACTGCCAAGTTTCGAAACAATTTATGATGCTGGTAGATGGAGGGGGTGCTTACAGGCACGGTCGGAAGGTAGTCTCTTGGCGGTGTCTCTATTTCTTCTGTAAGTAGTTATGGTGTCGGAGGTTTGGAGTGCGACAAGTGGAGGCATCTGGTTGTGTAGGTTTTACTGTAGCAGCTGGGGTGTGGCGGATTAAAATTGGAAGTATAATTTGAAAGTTGGGTAGAATCGGGATGTATAATTTGAAGGAAGATGGGGTTTGTGACAAGTTCTGGAGCAGGATAAGATAATAGTGGCGGCGGCGTTGTATTGGAGGGGTGGATCTATTGGGCTTTGTCGATGGTAGGTGAGGTGGTTGCCGGCGATAGCGACTGTAGAAGAAATGGCGATGTTGAAGACAAATAGTGTGGGTTGTGGTTAGGCTAGTAATAAGTTGGGTGAGTTGGGCTCGTTATATGTGGACTTAGCTATATTATTGGTTGGTATTGAGTATGGTGGGTTTAGAGATTGTGGATTATAGGTGGGGTGTGGGTTGATTTACTGGGATTTGGATAAGAGGAAATTAGGCCAAGTACTCTAAAAATGGAAAAACATAGATTAATACATTAAAATAAATTAAATCTCACATAACCGTAATTAATATGCTTTACTTTTGTTTTCGTCACAGCTCCATATTAATTATATTCAATCACCAGAAGCCCTTTTGTGTTACACATAATTTTACCTTAATTGAAAATAGTACAGTGGCCGATAAGGACATTCAACAGCCCAATATTGTAAGCAAAGACGAGGCGGAGAAGGGATTAGAAAACTCAAAGTCAAAATCAAATATTCTGCCGTCGTAGCTGCCGAAAAAAACATTGTCGAGGGACTATTAAGGTAGCGGATGCGTAAGGTGTGTGTAGGACGTTTATTATGAGGAGCTTGATGAATACAACAAGCTTTACAACACCAATTGAAAGCTGTAATGAATCTAAACTATTGATTGGTTGGTACGTGCAAATTATTTGTTGATTTGATATATTGATTAGATTATTTATCAATTGGAATGAAAATTGATTTGAAGCACAAGCAATGAAAATGAGATTTACGATATTTAATTATGGGATCTTCACATTCAAAGTAGATGAATAATATAATTATAATGCTAGAAAAGTACACTTTCATAAATCCAAATACATTATTGTTGATTCATTTTCCCAATTCCTTATTCACTTTGTTCCACCTGTATTTATGTCCAATTTTTCAACTATTTACTTGTACATTTGATGTTCCTATGAGGGTACTTTGACTTTATGTTCATCTTAGGTGTGTTTGCATTAGTCAAATATCTTATTTGTATTTTGTTATAAAAATTATGCACATAGATTTGCTCCAAATCAAGTCTTTTTGAATCTTCAAGTGTATAATCATATTCTGATTGAAAACAAAGTTGTAGCTTCTGTTTCTCTTAAAAAGAGCCCATGATTAGAATAAAGCCAAAAAAACATAATAATTGAAAGTTCATAGTGTGAGCAGTAAATTCCATGTATGGCTCCATTAGAATGGCAGTAGGCAGAAATGACCATATAATACTTACTCTCGTTTTCAATGTGGTGGTGATATCTTTATCTCTTTTTCTAGTGTTCAAGTTGGAACTAGATTGGGATGATTGGATTCTATCTCGTATAAAGTACACGGTCAAGCAGTTCTGGACTGCGTGTCATTTGCTGGATTATTTGAAAAGGAAATACAAGATTTATGTTTCTATTGAGGTATTGTCAACCATTTTGAGACAGTATACCGAAAAGAACTTGACACATCTTCAAAACATTGTGAAAAAGATAAGAGTGAAGAGGCAACCAGAGATTAATGAATTTAACTTGTTGCTTGTTCTATGCGTAAGTGTAGTTTTGTTGAGGATGTTAAAGATGAAGATGTGATGAAGCAAGGACAACACGTAAATGCCATTGGAAAGTGTTCAATAATAGATGATTTGCATAGAACTCACAAGATACGTCACTTTTTTTTAGTCTCACACTCAGTACCAAGAACATACAGTAGACTCGTCAAGAATCACTATCATAAATTAAAAGGAGGAATTGGAAAGAAACTATAAAAAGTGTTTGTCACTTTTCTTAAGGGTTTCACTTTTTCAAGTTTTGTCACTTTTTTAATTTGTCACTTTATTCAAATGATTCCAAGGTTTTGATTGGTATTTTGTCTCTTTTTTTGAAATTTTGTCACTTTTTTTTTTTTTTTCTGTTACTTTTATTATTGTATGTTATTTTTTTTTGTTTTTAATTACTCTTACTTTTTTGAGTGACAAACATTACATTTTTAAGTGTTTGTTTTTTTTTCCCAGTTACTTTTTTGTTGTTTGTTACTTCGTTACAAGAAAAGCTGCCACTCTCTCTCTTGATGTAAGGAAAAATCTTTTTTTGAAATTTTGTCACTTTTTTTTTTATTTTCTGTTACTTTTATTATTGTATGTTACTTTTTTTGTTTTTAATTACTGTTATTTTTTTGAATGACAAACATCACTTTTTTAAGTGTTTGTCACTTTTTTTTTTCCAGTTACTTTTTTGTTGTTTGTTACTTCGTTACAAGAAAAATTGTCACTCTCTCTCTTGATGTAAAGAAAAGTTTCCGATTGAAGGAGTGTTAGAGTTGTGACAAGATATATGGCCGCGACATGGAGCCACTCAAATTCAGTAAGTGAATCCAGCCCGAAATCGTCCCAGTAAATCAAAGACATCACTTTTTTAATTAATGTCACTTTACTGAACCGATTCTAAGGTTTTGATTGGTATTTTGTTACTTTTTTGAGTGTATCACTTTTTAAAATTTTTGTCACATTTTTTTAGTTTGTCACCTTTTTTGAATTTATGCCACTTTTTTAATTGTGCGCCGCTTTTTAATAAAAAATGGCACTTAACTTAAAAAAGTGACACTTAACTTTACAGAGTATTTTACTTCCAAAATATTTTTCATATGACTTTTCAAAAGACCAATAATTTTAGAGGTATTTTTGTAAGTTGCCCTTAAGAGGAAATTGGGTGATTTGGGCTAGTAGTGGATTATTGTCGGGTTAATGGATTGACTAATAGGTGGGCTAGTTTAATGGGTTAATGGGCTCTTGTAATTGGGCTGTGAATTGGAGAATGTGTATGGATATGTGGGCCTAGATAAATTATGTGGGGTGTAGGGTTTTGACAATGCCATTAGCGGTAGAAAAGTTTTATGTCGTAATATTGGACAACAAGAGCATCTCTCTCTCTCTCCTCCCTTTTTTTTAACTGATGAACCTGGGCATGAACAGTTTTTTTTTTTTCTTTTTCTTTTTTGCTGCTAATAAAGGCTAAATTTTGGGTGGTGGGAGCTATTGGTTTATTTTTTTGTTGGTTTGTGGTGGATGAAGTATATATGGTATGAAAGGCAGGAGGTTTCTAAGGTTGAAGGGCTTGTGGGTGGTGGAAGGTGGTGGTTGGTGTGGAAACTGTTGATGGAGATCGGATTTTTTGTTGGCCAAAGGAAATGAATCGAGCTCTGATAACAAATTGATGCAGGCTGCACAAGGAGAATTATTGGAGAAGGGGGGAAGTGGTTAGAAGAGGAGAAAGGAGGGAGAAAATAGAAAAGGAGAGTAGAGAGAAACTGGGGAAGAAATATATCAATTTTTATTCATTCTAGGTCACCAATTACATAGCATAAGATCTCTTTATATAGGGTTTCAAAAGGCCTATACCAAGTAAGAAAATACTACAAAATGTAATAAATCAAACTATAATAACTTTCCTAAAATATGCATTTAAATCTGAAAACTAACAATAATATCCCTTCTAATTCTCCATCAATTGGTTTGTTGAGAACAAAATCCAAATTATTTTCAAATTCAGACATGAGGGAAAAAAGGATATATTATTGGTTTGTGAAGGTTGTCATCTAGTATTGTAATAAATTAATAATTAATCATTTTTTCGTAACAATGGGAAGGATTAATGATTGAAGAAGCATATATACATACATATGTATATATATGTATGTATGTATGTATGTATGTGAATGAGTCATACAATGAAGTTGAGTTCATGCCAAGGAAATCTATTGTGGAAGCCATGATGGAGAAGTATAGGGTAACCGGTAACCAGTTTGGCAGGCACACATCATCTAGCTAGTTTGTCAAAGATCGAGCCATTATTTGATAGACCCCACTCGATTAACCCAATTTTAATTGAGAGTATCATAATTCCAAACGTGTCTGTTATTTTATTTTCATCCTCCCTTCTCTCGCTTTCTTCCTTTTGGTGGTGAATATGAATCTATCTCTTGCAGATTCCTGATGTTAGAACAGGAGATGATTTAATAGATGCTGTTCTAGTAGATGAGGAATCCGTTGGATCTGAGAAATGTGGATGCGGGGCTAAAATCCTTCATGGTAAGGGGGCACTGGACCGCTATCTTTCAAAACACAAGTTAAAGGATTCGGAGGTATGGTAATCATGCAAAACTTCGGTATTTCCTTTTTTGTTATAAATATCTATCTACGATGTTGCATGGATGTTTATTTTGCATTACAGGCATCTGAGGACGGGTCTGAAGGAGAATCTGTGGAGGAACCGGAACTTCCTTCAATAGTTGCATTGTAAACTTTCAATGAGGTCTAGTCTCGCTATGTACAGTATAAATTAAAATGACATTATTTGCTAAATTTAAAGTCTAGTTGCGGATTTATTGTACTTAATGTTTCTATTGTTCATCGATCCATAGCCATCTGAAACGAATAATTGTAGTCTTGGATTCACCAAACAACTTCGATCCAACGAAAAAAAGAAAGGAAGAGAGCAGAACTACTCTTCCGAGGTTTATATTGATGACGCTTATGCTGGCATTTCCCCCCAGAATAATCCGAAGTGAACCGTTTATCAATGAATGTTTAACTGCTGCTGCACTTTCTTTTGTATAGTTGGTTACTTGTTTTGAATGTTAGTTGTTCCATGTTGTTAGTGTCATGTTCAAGTTTCTCTCTTGAGAGTGCCAGGTTGATGGATGTGAAATGAGTCAAAGCAGTACTCTAGCGCAGGTTGGTTGATGTTATCAAGGAAAGTTTGCCGGTCACTAGCAGACTATGGGTGGCAGCAGCGGCTAGTGGTGGTAGCCGAGCATGGTCAATATTTATATTCTGCCATTGGCTGCTTGTAAGGTCACCTGCAGAAGCTAAGCTGGTGCTTATATATTGAATAATTGGCATATTTTAGGGATCAAGTTGTTTGGGGCTGGCAAGTGGGGACTAGAATAACATAGATGGTCCACAGGACATAATTCGAGGCAGTTGCAACTCCTGACTTAGTAAACATCGTGGTATGATTATAGTCTCTGTGGGTCTCAACTTCTTTTAACGTTTTAGTGTACCTTTGGCAAAGCTTTTAAGGATTCATAAGTTGTGAATCTCAAGAAATGTGTGGATAAAAAAGTAAGTCTGATCAGATTAAAAAAGAAAAAGTTAAATCTTTGTTAAGCATGTTCTAAGGTCAAGCTATCTTTGTACAGTTGCGACCGTAGAAAATCTTTCCTCTCGAGGGTTTCAAGGCAGAATGTTTGGTTATTGATGTATTCTTATATCCCACAACTTCGATAGACACACGTTCATCTTTTGTGCAAGAGATCTCCACAATGTCCACTCTTTTTAAGGTGATTGATTCTAGAGGAGCTCTATAGATGACAACTTGTCAAGGATATTATGAGTTCAAGATAAGTCGCAATGATAAATTTGGTAGACACGATATAAACTCTCTTTTTATTATATTATATTAACTTGAAGTATCTCTCATGTTCTTGTACGTGTTTCTATTTTCTACAATGCTATAACTTGACATTGAGAAGAAATTAAAAGCAATTCAACTGAATTTCCACTATTGAAGCAGTCAAATAAAGCGACATTTTTCCGAACTTTCATGTTTTTCATATTCTTCTTAACTGATTTATCCTTTTGGTAACTATTTGAATGTACCTTAGAAGTGCGAGTTTATCACGTTGCATTAGATATGATGATTATCATGATTTTTTTTCTTTCTTAATGCGTATAATATCGTTCAATTGTTTTTTAAAACTTGTTTCAGTAAATGTGTAATATTATATGTTCGAATGTCCAAGAAATATTTTATAGAAAGATAATAGAAATGTATGAAGTTGTAAGTTTGAATATGCAAAAAGTACTTCTAGATAAAAAGAATATGATTCATGTTTATACTGGTGATTCTAATTCTCGAAATTCACTTTTATAAAAAGCGAGAATAAGACTAAAATTTCGATTATTGAATTTGTAGATTCTGATTCTTGAATGTTCTTGAATTCATATTATTTTCATTTAAAGGAATTGTATATAATTTTGTTTATGTTACGGTTTTCTCATTTTTGAGGAGGGATAGACTTGTGGTTTTTGACCTGATACAAAATGAACGAAATGCATTTAGCCCTTGTTTGAGCCCTATTTTTACGCTAAAACGCATTTTGTAATAATGTTTTTTGGGAAAATGTGTGATTAAAAAGGGAAAAAAAAAAGAAAAGTGGGGAAAAAAAAAAGAAAGGAAGGATGAAAAAGTGCAGGAGAAAAAGAACAAGGAGGTTCGGAAATATTATAGAATCGTTTGAAAGGTGATAATAGTACTCGCTATAAAAGAACGAGTGATGTGATGTACACTTGTAGGCTGAGCTGAACCAAGTACTGTAAGCAGCAGTTCGGCTTGTCAAACGTGCACATCTTGCCTTTTCATCTTTTCCTTATGGAAAATGCTATTTGTATATCGGGGTTGACATCTCGGTGTACACTCCCCTCACATAAAAGGGGGGCCCACATCCAATAAAAAATCGTGGGCCCCCTATTGTGAGGAGGGGCCAGGGTGTCAGGGAGGGGGGCATAGCATTTCCCTTATTTTATATAGTGGTTTTAAAGTATCATCTTTTTTGTCTTAACAATAATGTGTAGGTTATTGTAATTTATAAGTGGGGGTGAGCTTTAGTCCATCCATGATTTGTATAACGTTTGTTTAACTGTAAATTTCTAAATTTGAACGTAGCTTACTAGACTACTAGTTGATGTTTATATATATCACTTCTTTAAGGTTGTACGTCATTTGATAATTGTGATTCTGTATACGCATGCCTTTATTGTGTGCTTTGTTGCTATGCTTCTGTTGCAAGTACGAAAACAAGAAAACATGCAGGTTTTTTGATGAGCAAGTGATCGAGGCATGAATGCCAAATTTACTTGATGGCGTCATCACTAGCCAGAATTTGAGGACGTAAGCTAGATTGACATTCTTCGATAGACTGATGCGGGCTATGTTTGGCAGCACTGTGTGCTTGCTGTCCAGCTGGTTTTAGTACTCGGATTCAGTGAAAAACAGGCGACACGGAAGCACATGATGGCAGTTTTAGGTGGTTTCTACAATGTGATGGACACGGGGCAGTTATGGGCAGTTTCTGGCTTGAGTGGGCTGGAGATGTGGGAAAATTGACCTTAACAGTTGGGGGAGTCAACTGCAATACGAATTTTGTTTATATATTCGTAGAGTTGGTGCATTTTAGAGATAGAATAGTGAATGCATGTGATGAGACAACAAGTGTGTTGATCTTTCACGTTACTTAGTCATTTTCTTTGTTTTATGGAAATAAAGTTGGGAACGGTTTCCCGAAATCAATGTTCTTACATTTTGTTCCTAATACTCTAATTCTCTGCAAGTTTACTTAGTTGAATTCGTGCGTTTCATCACCTGAAAGTGTAAAATCCATTGGTGAGGCTGGTTGGAGATGAGAAACCTTAGCGCCATCGCAGGTGGTTGGGAAAGCCCTGTGACAAAAGGTTGGTTGGGGATGAGAAATCTTAGTGCCGTCGTAGTTGTTGGGAAAGCCCTGTAACAATTGGTATCAGAGCGAGGTTAGGGCAGGGAAGGAAACACATTTTTACATAATTGTTGTGGAAAACAACGTAGCTGCAAGTCAGAATCTGAAAGATCGAGTTGGGATGCTTGAGGATTTTGTTAGCACCCCGATGACAGATAATGCTGTCAGTTTGGCAGTGCAGGCAAAAAATTTGAGATGATGTGCAGGTCGAAATAAAACAGATATTTGAAAATTTCGTCGTTGAGACGAACGAAAAATTCACATTCATGCTGGGATATGTGATGGTCTTGACCGAACACGTTACTGCGTGCATAGGTTTGCTGGAAAGTGAAGTTTCGTTGCTTAGCAAGACAACTTCTATTCCTAGAGAGACGATATCGACCTTGAAAATTAGGGTGCCCGAACCAAAAGCATTCGATGGATGGCACCCGAAATGCTAAGGAGTTGGAGAATTTTCTTTGAAACATGGTGCAGTATTTCAAGGTTGCACATATTCCCCAAGATGATCGGGTTGACATTGCAAGCGTGTATCTGTCGAATGATGTGAAGTTATGGTGGAGGACTCGCTTGCAGGAAGGCAAGATTATGGCAAGCCAAGAATTGTGACTTGGGAAAATTTGCAGAAACAACTGAGGGATCAGTTCCTTCCATGTAACACGGCAGGGGTTGCACAAAAGGCGTTGAGGAATCTAAAACAAATGGAAACAGTGCCGAAATATGTTAAGGCATTATGTTCTTGATGTTGATGTTGGACATCAAGAACATGTTTGAGGAGGACAAAATGTTCAATTTCATGGCGGGACTGCAACCTTGGGCGCGAGTGGAGCTGCATCAGCAAGGTGTGAAAGACCTTCTATCAGCCATCGCTGAAACCGATACGTTGATTGAATTACGCTTGGGTGATGATACTGCGATAAGGAAATCAAATGAAGGCAAAGATGGAGGTGGAAATCATTCAAAAGTTGCAGTAAAGGTTTCTGAAAAGCTGAAAGAACAACCTTCACAACTTAAAGATGGTGGAAACTTTCAAAGGAAAGACTGCTTCATTTGTGATGGGCCCCATCGTGCGAGAGATTGTCCAAAAAGGAAAAACCTTGCTGCAATGATGTTACAGAACATCGGAATGAAGATGCTGAGGAATTGGCGGTGGATCATGTGAACCCATTGCGGATTGTTGCAGCGTTGCAGAATTTGGTGGATAAGATACCCAATTGTAGCAACACGACTGTAAGATTCGCTGGGACACGATGTTCTAGAATTTGTATTGGTAACTTTCTGTTGAGTGAAGAATCAGATGTGTGTGTGTTTCATTGGGATAGTAAGTGTTGGTAAAGGAACGAGAGTTTTCCTTGGCAAAATTTGGAAAGATGCAGCGAAGCGCATTGGATTGATCTCCCAATGTTTGGACATCGAATGGAGAAGTCGGGGAAAGAATCGGGAGTCCCCTAACATAGGAAAATGCAGGAGGCAATTGTGCGTTAGAAGATTCTCGATGGGGACATCGAGTTCTTCTCGTGGGGAAAGTTTGTGAAGACCCTTTCCACGAAAATGGACATGGCACGGATGCTACCTTGTCGTTGCCATGCAATGATCGAAGAAATGCGGGATACTCGAAGTCAGTGCAAATTCGGAAAACAAGGAAGCATGGGATTTTGTGCAAGTGATCGAGGCATGGATGCCAAATTTACGTAGTAGTGGCATCATGAGGCGGAATTTAGGGATGCAAGACATATTGGCATTCTTCTATAGATTGATGCGGGCTGCGTCCAGTAGCATTGTGAACTTGCTTTCCAACTGGTTTTAGTACTCGGATTCAGTGAAAAAAAAAAGGCCACATGGAAGACACATGATGGTAGTTTCTACACTATGATGGACATGTGGGCAAGTAATGGGTAGTTTCTGGCTTGAGTGGGCTAGAGATGTGGGAAAACTAACCTAGCAGTTGGGGGGGTCATCTGCAATCCGAATTTTTTCTATATATTCGTAAGTGTTGGTGCATTTTAGAGATAGAACAGTGAATGCATGTGATGAGACAATTGTGTGGTGATCTTTCACATTTACTCTGTCATTTTCTTTGTTTTATTAAAAAAAAAAAAAAAGTTGGGCATGATTTTCCAAAATCCGCGTTCTTACATTCTGTCCGTAATACTTCAACTCCCTGCAAGTTTAATTTGTTGAATTCGTGTGTTTCATCACCCGAAAGTGTAAAATTCGTGGGGAAGGCTGACTGGGGACGAGAAACCTAAAAGCCATAGCAGGTTGTTGGGAAAGCCTGTGATAATAAGCATGGTTGACTTTTCTCATATTGTTGTTAGAAAGCACTAAATTTTTATATAACACTCATTTGACATAACTTTTGCTTTTACTTTTACTATTTGTAGAAGAGTTTTTAAGGAAGTTATCTTAATTTTTATTTGAAAACTAACGTTTAAAAGAGTTTCTTATCTCGAAAGTACTTTTAGAGGAAGTCACTTTATATTAGTTTTTTATAAAAAAAACTCTTCTAAGAAAAAAATATTTTTCATAAAATTAGTCAAACATGTACAAAAGTAGTTTTTGGATGCCAAAAGGCTGTTTTTTATTTTCAAAAATCTTGCCAAATAGGTCTTTTAAGTATTTCTGATGACTTTTTGGGGATTCAAAAGCACTTTTAGAAAGTTAAAAAAGTACTTCCGTATAAAAATGCAGTTATTTGGTCGTGGTCCAAAGAAGTGTTTATTGTCAAAGTTAAAATCTCCATTAATATCTGTTTGATGACCATTATTTTTTAAAAAATATTTTTTGAATAGTGAATTTTTGGATAATGTTTGGTAAAAAAGTGGAACAAGTTCTGAATTTACGTGCAGAATATTTTATTGTTTAAAGAATAATGTTATTTAATTTCACGGGGTTACAACCTAGTTTAGGTAGCGTTAATGTGACATTAGATGATATATGTAGTTAAATAAGTCATTTAGTTCCACCTTTAATTTGCCTATCATTTAAAATCATCTAAACTGTGGTTACAATTACAGTGAGGCTATATAGCATTATTCTTGCTTAAATGTCTGATTGAAAATGAGAAAGAAAAATAAATTGTTTTATTTTAAAAGGTGTCAAACATGGACTAAGCCGATAAAGAATTATGGTACAATTTCATATTTTTTCCAAATTTTTTATATATTAACTAGTCCTATTTGAATGTCTTAAACAAATAAATTATAAAAGTATACAATTCATATAAAAAAAATTCTGCCACGACAATTTTATTTTATAATAAAAAATATGTAAAATTAATAAATTAAGCCCCATTTTTTAAAAGAATGAATTTTGTAATAATAATTTTTTTGGAAAATTTATGATTAAAAGTGTGAAAAATTGAATTTCATGTAAATATTGGAAAAACGTGATTGAAAATGAGTTTAGGGAAAAAAAAAATGAATATTTAAATAATGGGTCTCAAACAACAGGGACTAACTATTTTCCAAGTTATACTGTCAAATAATTAATTTAATATTCACAACACTTTTTCGTCAACAACCATGATAGCTCTTTAAAAAAAAAAAAAAAAAGAAAGAAAATCTACCGCTGAAAGCTTTATCAACAACTGCTGTGCCAAACATTCTCAACAAACATAACAACTACTCGAAATAACCTAAATTATTTTCGAAATCATCGAGTTTTCATTTCATTTTCTCTCTCACATAGTAACACGTAGAGCTTTAAAAAATAAAAAATCTCTTTTTTTGTGGGAAATCTGTTTGGTTTATTTTTGAATCGAACCGTTTCTGTCTTTTTCTCTCTTCCATTTTCTTTGATTTCTTCTTTTAAATGTAGCATTCATGAGAAAAAGAAACCAAAGAAATTTAAGAGAAAAAAGAGGGAATAAAATCCCAACGAAACCATAAAACGAATCCTCAATGTTTTGATAGTGGGCATCTCAGATTTCTCAAGATACACACCCTATTTTTCTGCAAAATTTGGATTTTTGGAATTGGGCATCTGAGATTCCTGCAAAAGATTGAATATCTGGAACTGGAAATTCGATATTTTCCAAGAAATGGCAACAATTGAAATGGGAATTGTGGGATGTATCTCTGCATCAGATGGCACCGTAGATGAAGAGATCCAGGCAGCGGTGTCTTCTCAACATTCTCATCAGTATTCTTCAAAGCCTCTCAATATAGTTCCATCTGGAATTGGCCCCACAAGCGTCCACGAATTGCTGGAATGCCCTGTTTGCACCAACTCCATGTACCCCCCAATTCATCAGGTCTCTCTCTATCCTCATCCCTATGGGCCGTTTTAGTGATTAATTACATGGTTATACATTTTTGTGTGTGAATAGTACACAATTTATGTTTGATTGGGGTGTGATGATTCTTGGGGTTTGTTGGAGATGAAGATTTCTTGGTGCTATTGGTGGATTTGGGGATATTTGTTCTAATTGATTTGTGTTTTGGATATTATTGGCAGGATATGATTAGGGAGGCGTTGATAGTTGTTGATTATCGAATGCAATGCTCATTCACAATATTTTCCCTTAAATTGTTAATGAAATGCGAAATATTGCTTCAAATGATGAAAATGATTTTTTCGGTTTGAACATCATGGACCTCTAATCAAGTACAAGGTGTTTATTTGTAAAGAGAACTGTAGATTTGAATTGGATTAGGAGTCGTATTCTTAAAATTGCGACGGTGGGGATGGAACTTGAAGTGAAAATATGCTACGGGCAATAAACTGATTTACTATATAAAGAGAAATGAGAGAATATGGAAAGCGATTAAGAGGCTTATAATCGTAAATATTTCTGCAAAATAGGTTTCATTATGTGTCGCACAACAAATGGTTTAAAAGCGATGCTTGAGAATTTCGGGAGCTTAATTTTTGCGAATAAATTTTTTGTATTTGAGTTGAATCTCCTGGTGAGAAATCTGTTGTTTTGTTCCTAGATATTTATTATTATTATTATTATTTTTTTGGCTTTGTTTGATCGGGAAACTTGTGTAGGAAGGACAAGCTTTTGTCTTTCATTAATTATGTAATCCAAATCTGTTGACCGGCCATTAAGATTAGTTTTCTACTTTTTAGTCATGTAGTTTATTGATCTTGTACTGAATAAAATTAAGACATCTTGTGGATTTAGTAGGACAAGTCATTAGGAGAAAATATGGGTAACAATTAGGTTGCAAACAAAGAAAAGAGGAAATGAAACGCAACACGAAATGAAACGTGGAAATGTTATTTTCCAAAAGTAGGGCATGAAACGCTATGGAACGTTATATAAAAAATCATTAATATATTTTTATAAATTCAATATTTAACTTTAAAAAACTATTTAAGATTAAATAAGTAATAGAAATATTGAAATCTATCTAATATAATTAGAAACACTGTAATCTTAAAAATAATTATTCAAAACAAACAACACTCAAACCAAAGATAATTCACAAGTTCTGAATGATTTTCCTTCAAAAATTCTATATGCAATGAATAATGATGTACTTGCATAATATGCTACACATTCCAAGTTGGAAAATAGGGTTGTGGATTTTTCAAAATTTAAATTGATGGCTTGAATTGGGATAGTGACATAGCGTTTATGGCATAAACTTATTAAAGTAGTGTAAAATTAGGTCAAGTTAATTTTATGTTGAATAAGTCTATAAGAACTAATGTTTACAATTAAGCTAATTTTAGTTGAAGCCCACATTATATTAATTTCTCAAGTAGTAGGTCATGTCCGAAATGAAAATGCTAGCATTTTAATAGTTTCCCTGCAACCTAGGGTGACACGTAGAAAACCTTTTACTTAGATGGAGATCGTAACATGCAGTCAGTAAGTAGAGTTCACAACTAAGAAGCACGAATTTAGATTCATAATTTGAATACGAGGTGATACGGTGTGCCGATACAAAAAATATTAAATTTTTTTAATCCCATTAGCTATTTAGATAATAAAATTGTATTTATCAATTATTAACAAAATTTGACATGTATTAAAAGATTTAATACTATTGTCTATGTTCAATAATAAAACTTTAGTTGTCAATTAATTTAAAATTCTAGTGGTTTATTTTATTTAATACTATATATATTTTCAATAATACTTAAAACACATTTACTTTCTTTAAAATTATTAATTAACAAACATTATCAATTTTCTTTTAAGTTATTGATAATAACAATAGTTATTTATTAAGTAAAAATACATTGTCATCTATTTCCAATAATAATGAGTTCTAAAAGAGTTTAAAACCAATAAAATTCTTCTTCTTCACGTGTTATAATGTTGAAAATTAAAAAAAAAAATCAATAATTGAAGAAATGTACATGGTACTTATTGGAGAGTATCCAAGCATATCCTCTGAAATGTGGATGATATAATATAGTGTGACTTCAAAATGAGTTCAAGCAACAATTATGCTGGCATGCCTTTGAAATATTTCTCACCACATTATAACCTATTTTTCATTTAAATTATTTCCAAATGACCTCGAATCTGTTATTTATTAGCAAGATATCATTTAACCACCCGTAGCGCGATTTATCAACAAGGAAAAAATAAACTCACATGTTGTCTCATCATATGGCATGTAATGAATATACAATATTTGTGAACTTGTTATGGTCTTATGATTCAGCCCTAAATCAAATGTCACCTGTGAGAAATATCTTGAGTCTTGTTTAGAATGAGCAGTGGCAGATTGATCGTTTAATGTTTTTGCAGTGTCACAATGGGCACACACTTTGTTCTACCTGTAAGACGCGGGTGCATAATCGATGTCCTACATGCAGACAAGAGCTTGGAGATATTAGGTGTTTGGCGCTAGAGAAGGTTGCAGAGTCGCTCGAGTTACCCTGCAAGTACTTTTCTTTGGGATGTCCAGAAATATTTCCCTATTACAGCAAACTTAAACACGAGGGAGTATGCAATTTTAGACCATACAATTGTCCATATGCTGGGTCAGAGTGCTCAGTTACGGGGGACATTCCTTGTCTAGTTACCCACTTGCGAGACGACCATAAAGTGGACATGCATACGGGATGTACCTTTAATCATCGCTATGTAAAGTCAAATCCTCGTGAAGTAGAAAATGCCACCTGGATGCTAACAGTAAGTTCATCGTATTCTTTTGTGTTATTGGATCACTTAGTTGTAGGAATATTATACTGTGTCTATTTCGTTGATATTCTCCATTTCATATTATGGGTCAGCAATGGATTATATTAAGCCCCTCTTATTTGCCATTCATAGAATTCTTACTCTTCATGCCCCTTCCACCCCACCCATTCTCATTATATTGCTTCAACTCTTTCATGAATATTGTTGAACTGCTTGATCTAAACGTTTAAGTTGTTGAATAAGGTCACATATATATCATTTAAGTATTATCTTCAACTCACCCCCTCACGTATAGGTGGGGTCCATTCTTTTTTTCATTAAAGCTTAACATGTGCACAATTTTATTAAATGGGTGATGGCAAAACTAGAACCCAGGACCTTTGCCTACTCTTAAACTTGTTGCATCTGACAGTACAATTCATGTTTGAGGTTTCCAAATATTGAGCTGCAAGATTAAGAAAAAGATTGGGATTATTGTAATTGATGTTCATATGACTTGTTATGTATCTCTCAAAAGTAAATGAGGGAACACCGTTCTATTTCTTATTTTCCGTTAAATAGTTATGCCACTCCTCGAAATTTCTACATGTGTAGTATTTTAGGGAAGGAGGATTAGATAGCACTCAACCATATTAATAGGAAGAATCGTTATTATGATGTCTAGTAATCTTTATCAAACATGCTCATGGTGAATGTTTCAGTAATGTTGTTCTTGTTGTTTGTTTATTAGGTATTCCATTGTTTTGGTAAATATTTCTGCCTTCACTTCGAAGCGTTCCAGCTTGGCATGGCCCCTGTCTACATGGCATTTCTGCGTTTCATGGGCGATGAGAATGAATCCCGCAACTACAGCTACAGTTTGGAGGTGGGCGCAAATGGCAGAAAGCTCATATGGGAAGGTACTCCCCGGAGCATTCGAGATAGTCACCGCAAGGTCCGGGACAGCCACGACGGCCTTATTATACAACGGAATATGGCACTTTTCTTTTCTGGTGGGGATAGGAAGGAGCTTAAGCTTAGAGTTACTGGGAGAATATGGAAGGAACAGCAAAATCCAGATTCCGGGGTGTGCATACCAAACCTTTGTAGTTGATGAAGTCGATTTTGAAGCAACTTGTATGGGTTTCCTGTGCGTGTCTGCATCGTGGTGTGTTTTGTCTACAAGAAACTCCATGAATGTGTTGTGTTAGCAATATTGTGCTTGTTGATGTATCGAAGTAGTTCGTTTAAACCTTTGATTGCCAAATATTTTAGCTGCTTAAATTTTTATTCAGGTAAGATCCGTCCTCGAGTCTCGTTAGCATCCAACTTAGAGGTATCAAAAGGGCACAGACCGATATGGGGCCTTGAGAGAACACGGCTAACTGGGCTTAGCTTTGCCTGCCACAAAGCTGGTCCAGACTCGTGCATGAGATATGTCGGGCCTCGCTTGTGTTACTTTGGCCCGTTAGTAATCCACAGTTAGGGGTGGTAATAGGCCAAGTCGAACTAACCATGTTGGCTACCCAAGCTTGGCTCGTTGACCAAGGGGCACTGTCGCTTGCCCCACGAGTAAGTTGTCATGGCTTGCAAGCTTTCAATTTTACTTTTTCAAAGGAAATTAATAAAAAATTTGAAAGAATTAATATGGGATGTTGAGCTTGACCAATCGAGTGGCTCAAGCCCATTGCCATCGAGTTTCAGAAAAGAATGAATTAAACATGTCTTGATGTTGAAAGAGTTCCAAGTATTGTTGTTGTCATAAGGTCAGCCCACTCACTCAACCAAAGTGCGGCTTACGTGGGTCCTATGAGCTCGTCCCTTGTGGGGCGAGTCATGGTGAGCCAACTCTCACATAAGCCAACGAGCTTGCGAGCGAGCTAGCTCGTACTGTTCAGCTAGCTCAAATCGTGAGCTAGTTTGTACAAGTAGACGAACAACGAGTAGTCAAATCACTGTCAACTCACCCCACTTAACATTCCTACTGCAATATAAGAGTAACTTTTCATGATGAAAATATAAAATATCTTTTTTCAATTCCTTCCAATTTAGAAAAAAAACCTATAAAACTTTATTAGAAAATAGAAATTTATTTTCCACCAGTATAATAAAATTTCTTGAGTTTAGACCAAATTAGTTCAATAATAAATAAATTATTGAAAAGTGAAAAATTAACTACTCAATTGCATTATTACACGGCAAATTTGATTTATCGACTGATAATTTTGTTAGATTTAATCTTATTTAATCGAGGGGAAGAAAAGAAAAAGGGAGCACATTCAAAAGGTGTAGAATTAATTGATATTATAAGCAAGTCAAAATTACTTTCAGTAAATTAAAAGTTATTTTTATTTGTTCAATCAAAAATTAAATTTTAATTTCAATCACATATTCCTCCTTAAAAAATATTAAAAATGTTTCATGAACAATAATCTTAACAAAACAATTTTTAGAGGGAAGAATATCCTTCACAATATCGACAAAAAGATTCGTTCTAATAAGGGTGGATAATGAGTGATTCAATTGGAGTTTTTCGAAAATAGGACTGAACCAGTTGAGAAATAAATTGTAAATTTTGAGTGATTTTTCTTATTTTTCTCATGCTTTTCGTTTTAAGAAGTAAAATTGCTAATTACATTAAATACATATTAATTCATGTAATTTCATATAAATTATTGTTTAATTGAGAGATTACAAAAAAAAAAAATTAGAACCAAATTAGCCAGAACTAATAATCGGAACCGGACCAATTTCGATTCTCAATGCTAAAATTCAAAATCGATCAATTTGAATTGGAACTAATTCAAAGAGTAATGTTATTTGCAGTTGTTTACTATCGTAATTGTCCAACGTGACATACATGTAACGGTTAGTGATTTGATACATTAATATGATTGTTCAACTTGTATTATAGTTTTATTCTAATAAAATGACAATTTTATATTGCATTTTATTTATTATTGAGCATGCGAATAAAGTGTCAATAATCACTTATGATAAATATAAGTTTGTACTTAGGTTGAGAAGCACAACATGATACAACTTATATTTTGATCATCAAAGTTTTGTGACAAGTGCATATTTGGTATCACTGCATATCTTTCTCCTCTAGCATTATCGCTAGTTCTTGTGCATAGGTTTCTCGTTCTTTCCATATTAGCTGACGTATATATAGCTTTATTGTCCTCCCTACTTTTTTCTTCTGTCGAACATTAAGCTTTGTTTTAATTTAGGTTCAAAAAATGGACTAAGTCATATATATTTTGTCTTGCTTAAAGCCAAAGGTGTTAAGGGATAAATCTCAACCAGCTTGTAAGAATTTAGATTACTTCTTTTAACAAGGTTGGCGTTTTAAGACAAAACCTCAAGTATTAACAAAATGTAAGAGTTTGGGAAACATTAGAACCCTCGTTCCTCCTCTTCTTGTCCATTTAACCACCCTAATTTCAAAACGTAGCATATACTAACATCGCGCTTTTTCTATTCAAATTGCTTTCACGCATGTACTAAATCGCTAAATACAAGGATTATATTCAGGTTGAAACGATACTTTTCACCATGCAAAATGGTCCTTCTAAAATACATACGAGACACTAATGTAAAAACAAATTAGCACAATAAGACATATATGGAGTCCGAAAAGATTTTTGCTTTTGTTTCTTATAAAAAAAACTTTATGAGAAAGTTACCTTAAGTCGGCTTTTTATAAAAATTATTCTAATCAAATAAATCACATTTATAATTTTTTTTAAAAATATGTTCAAAACCAATTCTTTAGTCTCAAAAGTAACTTTAACGTTTCAAAAATCCTGCCGGGCGAGATCATAATACAAGTTTATATGATCGCACTTTTTTTTTTTTTTAATCAAAAACAGCATTTTCTTAATGGGCCGATGCCATGAGCCTTCGTGATTCTCTTGAACCCGTCTAGAAAAGTAGTTTTGGAGGCATTTATGTATTTTTGTAATTTTTTTCATTCTTATTTCTTTAATTTTAAAGCACTCTACTGATCATTTAGACATTGACATGTAATCCACGCTCCTTCCAGCGTTTGGTGGTCACTGGACTTCCTTCTTCTTATCCACTTATCCATTGGGATAATTGCATTTGTGACCCCAACTATATTTTCAGTTTGGGATATATGTTTTATTTTTTTATACAAAAGTCCTCGAAATTTAAATTTTGTGACGAGTTAGACCTTTTTTTCATAGGGGGTGAGCATTTATCGAGATTGATTTCAAAATTCACACGACATCAAATGGTTCCATTTTCGAAGTTTAATGGATGATTTAGATTTTTGAAATATCTAGAGAAACCACTTGAGGCCCCATTGGTATCTATCCAGTTTCAAAAATTATATGGAACAAAATGGTTTGATTTTGCAATGTACTTGAAATTTAATGAGTAGTTTCGATTCTTGAAATACTCGGACTAAACCATAAGGCATCCACCCCTAAAATAAGAGAGAAAAGGAAATAAATAATGTTAAACTAGAGAAAAATCATTCCCACCGTTCTCTCTTCTTTTTGCATAAAAATAATGTCATTACTACCTTTTAGTTCCCTTTATATGATGTTTCATCTTGCAACTCCATGTGTTACAAACCGAATCTAACAAATTATAGTTTTTTTTAGGCAATTTGGACGTTGACAAGTCTTGCCAGTGATGAGATTGAACAAAATCTTTTCATGACTTTAGAAGTACATCATTGTCGTCAAGTTCCCTTAATAACAAGTAGATCAAATCTTAATGTCCTAATGTGCATGTTACCTTCTTTAGAGACTGAAACCTCTTATGTAAGCACGATCTAATGTGTTTTCATGATTGTGACGATGGCAAGCGTTCTATTTTACCTAATGCGTTACCATACTTCTTTCTAATCATCAATATGGTTATGATATGTTTAGTATGTGATGTTCGAGTAATTTGTTCAGCTTGTAAGTATACATGTCTTGTATAGATAATCAAGTTTTACATGTATGCTGGTTTTATAATCTAATTTATTTTACCTTTGATTGACTTACAAGATCTCAAATTGTCTTAAAATCTATCTGAGTGTATTAATTAATTCGAACAATTGTCATATTGATCGTGTCGGACTTAAATATTACAACTTAAAATTCAACATTTCACCCATTAGCCGATAAGCTTAGTGATGTTACACTTTTCATATAAATAATTGGTTCACGATGAGAAGTTTTAGCTAAATATGATCAAAACATTGACTAAATTCCTTGGATTAAAATTAATCAAGCCGAACTAGCACGTGCTTAATCTGGTTGGTGTGGTGCCCACTCAATTATTACTGAATCAAACTTTAACCCCACGCGCTCCACATTCTACAACACAAGTTCTTTTTCTTATCGCTTTCACCCCCCATTCAAAAAAAAAAGAGAAAAAAAGAAAGAAAGAACAAAAAAGAACGAAGCTTTTTCCACTTTTTATTCACTTTCATGCTCAAATTTTTCATTATACTACTAATTCTGGAATCGATTCTCTGATAATCTGATTCAACACTTCAATTTTCCTGGAAATCTGAGAAAATTTCAATTCAAAAGGGATTGTATCCGAATCTTGATCTTCTGCATTGGTTTTTGGCTTGCCGTTCACTAATTACAGGTCCGATTCCGATTCCGATCCCAAGTTTACTTTATTTTCACGATCATTATTCCATAGTTAATTAATAAGTATTTATTAAATCAGGATCGCGTTAATTTTCAATTCCCAAGTGATTTCTAACTGAATAATTCTTTAATCCGTATATTTTCTGCAGAAATAAAAAGCGAAACTTTGTTTCTTTTACGCCTTTTCTGTCGCGGGAAGTAGGAATATAAAGGAAAAAAGAAGCTCAAGAAAGTAGCTTTACTTCAATCAAAATTGTAAAATTAAGTATGATGAAGTTGAAATAAACTTTCTTATCTCTTGCACTTTTTAATTCTGACAGTTCACCTCTTGAATTTTTTTCTTCTGTGGTCCATTATTTGATTAACAGAGTACTTAATCATGCCAATTTATTTCGCATTTATAATTTATCAAATTTCTTCTTATATTGCATGAATTTAATTTAGAGTTTTATCGGAAAAAAAAATTATTGACGGGAGCAGTTCAATAGAGAATTTTTTCTTTAATTTTTAGTTGGTTTAAAATTTTATAATTTGCTCGATTGATTTTTTGTTTTTCTGTCTTTTCAGGGTGTTGGGTATGCATGAATTGATGCACAAACTACTAATATTTTGTCAATAAATTGGTAATGCAATCCCCTAATACAAGTAACAATAAGAAAAAATTGAAACGTTCGAGATCACTTCGCCACGACATGCCTGCAACTGACACAACTGCTGCAAATGCTCTAGGCAATTGCACTGTATTCCCCGTTGAAGAGATAGTGCAGAACCCTTTACCTGGTTATGGAGTGCCAACTTTGATTAGCTTTAGCCCTGATGGTAGTTTGATAGCATACTTGTTTAGTCCTGATCAGACATTGAATAGGAAGGTGTTTGTGTTTGATCCGATTAGCGAGAAGCATGAATTGTTTTTTAGTCCTCCAAATGGTGGGCTTGATGAGAATAATTTGTCCGCTGAAGAAAAGTTGAGGAGGGAGAGATCGAGAGAGCGTGGGCTTGGTGTGACACGCTACGAATGGGTGAAGACAAGCCCAAGGAAAAAGAGAATTATGGTGCCTCTACCAACAGGAGTGCGTTCCCTAACATCTTACATTCATTTTCAGAAATATAATATACATGTGTACTTGCTCAAATTAGATGCATGTGTTATACTTGTAAACAAACTTATTACTGGATAAATATCTTAAATGGTGTCTTGCCATATTGCTGAATGGTGACATGTCACCTTAAGAGAGTTGGTGATGATATTGGTAAATTGGAGCAAGATTAATTGCATACTATGGGTGAATTTGTGTTTTGGACATAATTTGGATACTGTTTTGATGATGTTATTAAAATAACAAATTTTTTCGATTTATTGTAAATGCCTGGAAATCTTTTCATACTAGCTTTTCTTTTACTTTTAGGGTCAGTGAATAATTTCTCATGCATTAATAATATTTTGCTGGGAAAATTCCTGTAGAAACTAAGTCCAATGATTATGCTTGATGGGAGAACTGCTCAACATATTCGTGTAAAATTCTATTGATTCTTGTAACCATTGGCTGTCCCAAGAGCCATGACTTGGCATTACACCATGAGAAGCATTGTAATACATGTTCATTCATGGGTATACATTCACTTGATCCCTAATGATGTGGATGTGTGTTAAAGCATCAATAAAAAAAAACTCTACATGGAAGTGAATAGTTCTAATATAAAGACCTCTACCTTTTGTGGTATAAACCTTGAACACTTATCTTTTGGTCGAGCACCAGCTAGTCTTTTTGCTGTAAACAAGAGAAAAGATGCTCTCAGTATTTCTAACTGAATTCATAATACCATAATTCTTTATTTTAAGTTTTTTCTATACTCTTGAACATCTTTCTGTATGTATCTTGTGTAACAATTATGTTGCTTGATAAATTACACTTCATATGTTTCATTTGTTCTCATATAACAAGCTGCTGGTTTCGCATGTGGACAGATTTATGTTCAGGATATCTCCGTAGAGTCAGATCTTAAGCTCCCAAGTGCCTCATGCTCACCAATTATTGATCCACATGTCTCCCCAGATGGCACCATGCTTTCTTATGTGAAAGATAATGAGCTGCATGTGTTAAACATTATGTACAATGTGTCAAAGCAGTTGACATCTGGTGCCAATGGAAATGTGATTGTAAGCATTAGGTTTCAATTCTTTACGGGCTTCAATTTTCCATACCGTTCATTTTGTGTTAGATAAGTTACTGTAACAAATACAAATTGTGCAATGTGCATATTGTAATTCAGCTATCGCACTTCATATTTTTTCTTTTCCTATAGATCTGTCCTATAATCTCTTCTTAATGTTCAAATATTTTCATCAGTCCACTCAGAAGCACAAAAAATTTAAAATTTTTAAAAAAAAATTATCATCTTTTGATTTGATATATAGTCCCGAATGCTGGTCCATTTCATATTGAACAATTACGAAAATTTGTAGTGTAGGCTACTTATTTGCAATAATGGAATCTGCATGTTGGCCTTCTTCTTTCAATAAAAAAACGTTGATACATTTCTTTTGATCTTTGTGACTTAAATGTAACACAGGTCTCTGGATGAGATTTACAACTCTGAACACATCTAAATTCACAAAAAGAGATGATTCGATTTTTATAATTCCAGATTTCCCATTTCTTCATGTGATTTTGTTTATAATATCAAAAAGAAAACATGTAAATCTTTGTGTTTCAACTTTGAATTGAGTGATACTACCTCTGAAAGTGGAAAGTGAACCCTGATCTGGAATTTGAAATGAATTATGTTAAACTTGGGAGAAATATGTTCATGGAATGCTTACCAGTTATAAAAGACAAATGAGAGAAAAAGTGTAGAATTGAAGAAAGGAAGGATGAGCAAAAGGATAAGTGCAAGAGGGAAGCATATGCTGATAGCATAGGATCTTTTTAAAGGAAAAGCAATACTTCAGTTTACCCATAAATTGCACGAACATCCCTGTCTCTGTTGATCTTAAAAACACGCCTAACTCATTTTATTAATTGATCATACCTGCCTCCATGGATCTTTTTTATCATGCTTTTTTTGCGTCTCATTTTGACTGAAAACTTTTGATCATTGGAATGGCCGTTGCATTTATTAATTGATCGTAAACCTGATTGTACTTTGTTCTTTCTTTTTTTTTTTTTTTTCAGACACACGGTCTTTCTGAGTACATAGCCCAGGTGAGGTTATAGTTCAAACTCCCTTTCATTACAAATTTATGTATTTATGAAATGTTGTATGAAGCAATCGCTTCTTTACCACAATACAAGAAATTTAATGAATTTGCTAGCTGAAGAATACTTATGTTTACTGGCTGTAGGAGGAGATGGAACGTAAAAACGGCTACTGGTGGTCTCTAGACAGCAAATTTATTGCATTTACAGAGGTTAATTATTCTGAGATACCTCCTTTTAGGATCATGCACCAAGGGAAAAGTTTTGTTGGTTCAGAGGCACAGGAAGATCATTCTTACCCTTTTGTGGGTGGTCCAAATGTGAAAGTTCGATTGGGTGTTGTTTCAGCTACAGGAGGTCCAGTGACTTGGATGGATCTTCTGTGTGGAGGAAGAGGCCAGGAAAACAATGAGGAATACTTGGCGAGAGTCTGTTGGATGCATGGGAATATTCTTACTGCTCAGGTTTTGAACAGGTCACATTCTAAACTAAAGATCCTAAAGTTTGATATCAAATCGGGCCAGAGAAAAATAATCTTGGAAGAAGAACATGAAACTTGGATCAATCTGCATGATTGCTTCACCCCTTTGGACAAAGTGAACACTAGATCTCCTGGAGGGTTTATTTGGTCTAGTGAGAAAACAGGATTCAGACATCTATATTTACACAACTCGAATGGACAGTGCTTGAGTCCTATAACTCAAGGTGACTGGATGGTGGAGCAAGTTGTGGGTGTAAACGATGCTGTTGGCTTTGTTTATTTCACTGGAACTTTAGATGGCCCTTTGGAATGTCATCTTTATCGTGCCAATTTATACCCAAACCCAGGTAATCCCTTGCAGGTTCCCTTTAGATTGACACATGGAAAGGGAAAACATGTTGTCGTACTTGACCATCAGATGCAGAGATTTGTGGATATTTATGATTCCTTGGGTTCACCGCCCAAAGTTACTGTGCACTCATTGTCTGATGGAAGCTTGATTATGCCTCTTTTTGAGCAGCCTCTCAGCATTCCAAGAATTAAGAAGCTCCAACTTCAGGCGCCAGATGTCATTCAAGTTGAGGCAAAAGACGGGACGACTCTTTATGGAGCATTATACAAACCTGATCCAGCAAGATTTGGACCTCCACCTTATAAAACAATGATTCAAGTGTATGGTGGTCCCAGTGTACAACTTGTCTGTGATTCTTGGATAAACACAGTCGACATGAGAGCTCAGTATTTGAGAAGTAAAGGCATATTAGTATGGAAGGTTAGTTTTGTTGATAAAATCCTAATTGAACCTTCTTTTTTCTTAAATTATTGTCATGTTATGCTTTTCCTTCTCTAAGTCTATAGTTGGTTGACAAGTTCCCGGGCATGCCTTGCTTGACCACCACTTGCGTTTATTGGTCATACTTGGTGGCACCAGTAGGCATGTCGGGGCAGCCCCTCAGCCCCACCTGTGAAATTTCGAGGGCTTTAGCTACCAAGGTTAAAAAAATAGTTACAGTTCTGACGGCTAAAACTTGTATAGCATGGAAATAATAAGAAAGAAAATGAAGCTAATATTTTTTAATACATTGTCCACTTTTGTCTGATTCTCGATACTAAACATGCACATGCGAAATGTTGGAGCGGACCATTCTAATCTTTTTCTTGAAGTAATGTTATTTACTATTTCATTCACGTGCGTTTAAAGGGAATATGGTGAAGTAGAAAAATTACTCACTCCTTGCTGCTATGCCACCTACAGATGGATAACAGAGGAACTGCTCGACGTGGACTCAAGTTTGAAGGTGCACTTAAGTATAACTGCGGCCAGATTGATGCTGAGGATCAAGTAACTGGAGCCGAATGGCTCATTAAACAGGGTTTAGCTAAACATGGCCACATTGGATTGTATGGATGGAGCTACGGTGGATACCTCTCAGCTATGACCCTGGCAAAGTTTCCAGAGGTTTTCAAATGCTCGGTTTCAGGTGCTCCAGTCACATCATGGGATGGGTATGACACCTTCTACACTGAAAAATATATGGGTATGCCAAGTGAAAATCAATCAGGTTATTTGCAAAGTTCTGTGATGCATCATGTGGACAATATGGAAGGGAAGTTGTTGCTTGTACACGGAATGATTGACGAAAATGTGCACTTTAGGCACACTGCTCGGCTCGTGAATGCACTAGTGGCAGCTGGGAAGCCTTACGAATTGTTGATTTTCCCGGATGAGCGACACATGCCTCGACGACTTCGAGACCGATTGTACATGGAGGAGAGGATTTGGGAATTTATTGAGAGGAGTTTGTAGGTTACACTATGCATTTCTGTTGTTTGTCAAGTTTTAGGAGATGTTTGGACCGCGGAAATTTTTGATTTGGAAGTCATCTTGTTTTTTATTCCAACTCACTGTAACATTAAAATGCACCTAGTATGCAAACTTTCTTGATTTGTGTACTTTCTCAAGGTAATAAAACCTTACTGGGTGTATAGTGTTGAAGAGCAATAATTCAAATGTGTGCCTTATTAGCCTTTACAGTTTAGTTTTGCTGCTGTTTGTAATCATGCAACTGAAGATGTCATGTTTTTGTACATTGTGCAGATTTGGTAAGGTAAACTCAAGTATCAGTAAAATAGCATAATCAAGACAGCATATCTGAACTCAAATTTTAATGTAAATTAATATTTTGTTGGAAGTTGCCAAAGTCAAAACACAGAAAAATATTATTAACACTCTGATTGAAGTTTTTATACTTCAAAAACGAGTAATTAAACCCTATTATTCTTGACACTGGAAAACCAAGTTCTATTTATTCAAATTAAAATTAAAAAAACTATATATAAATATTTATATACCACATGAAGAAATTATATGTTCTATAGCTTCATCTGTGCAGCTTAAGTTGACAGCCCTGCCAAGAAAGCCACCCCAGTACCAGGCAACCAAGCTGATCCGTAAATAAATTGTCCCACTGTGAATCGACTGGCCTCGACTTTGGAAGTGATTACATGATACCCTGGCCATTTCACGCGCTGCCCGACTCCAGCACCGGGACCATTGTTTTGGTACTCTCCATAGTACAATGTGTCCAGTGCAAATGCTCCATTCCACTCTAGCCATCCCCTAGGGTGAATATGATCGCCCAAGTAGGACAACATGTAGACGGTACGTGAGTACAATTTCCATGGCCGGCCTAAGTACGTGGGATACGCCCCCTTTTCTTTCTCGAGATCAGGTTCTGCTACGATTCTGCAGGCATGGATGGAAATGCCTGTGTTTTGGTTAGGGTCCTTTCGATTTTGAGCTGTGATAGTGTTCTTTTGAGAAGGAAGAGGCTTTCGGGCATGAATGGTGCAGCTCTGGAACACGACTGCAGCATTGCCAAATATAAAGTCCACCGTACCATATACATCACACTCACGATAGAATTGTCTTTGTGAATGCACATATAAGGTGTCTTGATATCCAATAACACTGCATCTATAAACCACCGCGTGATCCGCCCCTACACGTAGCGCCACTGCTTGATGCTTGCTCGGCCCAGCATAGTTTTCAAATGTCATGTCTTTCACAATGAATCCAGCACCAGTCGCGGCTGAGAAAATAAAAAAAGCTCAAGAATTTGCCTAATTAATAATCTTGAGGCATATTTGGTGCAGTATTAGATGACAATGACAAACTTACTTAAGCCGTCAGTCATTTTTTCAGTTCAACGTACCAAATATGATATCTTTGTACGCAAATAATAAGACAATACAACATAGGCAATCTACTGATTTCGGCAAAAATTGAAGTGAGACATAAATTTATACAAATCAAGAAAAAATAATTGCAGATTCCATTTGTAGTTCGTTGAAAAAGGGTACAAAAAATAAGACACGGCCCACCAATAATGTGATCTCCTTTATATGATAGCCACCAAATTTATAGGATATCCCTATCCAATATTGTAGAATTAAAATAAGAGAATCACAACACCTATAGTTTTTCAATGTGGATAAGAGGGGCTCAGTTTGACTATCAAACTCATTTACAGCTATAGAGTCTTCTAATAAAATAATTTTGCACGTCAATATAAAATTTTTCTTTATTTTCAATTATACATTCTTCAAAGATCCACTCTTACAAAACTCATTTTAAAAAAAAAAAAGGGTCTCAAACACATTTTCAAGAAGTTTGACGGGTTTAGTAAGAAGAATTGAACGTGATAATTCATTGTACCACGTATTGCTCTAGCACGGTCTGGACCTAAAAGAAACAAGTTGTACATATTTGGGGCTAAAAGGGGAGGGAGAACGGCCAGCAATTTGATTGAATCAAAGGGCAGTTCAGTCAAATCAATGCCCTTTGCACGGTGTAGTAGTTTGAGATAGACTAGAATCTAGGCACAAAAAAAAAAGAGAGGTGATGACCTCTTATTCGTACATATTCTTCATCGTACAATGACCAAAATGCCCTTGTATACAACCACAAAAGAAATAACTTAACAATATGGAAATAGTGAGAAAAAAAGTAAATAAAAAGGTTGAAAGGGATAGAAAAGTATTTTCACCGAATGAGGCGGTGTGGAATGTTGTCGTCTTGTCTTGGATACTTCTTCCACCAGTAATGACTGTTTTGCCCTTCCCGTCGCCTATAAACATTATATTCGTCTTCTTCCTCCCCACCTTCAAATCTCTTTCCTCATACCTAAATGAAGAGAAATATTTACTACTCTTACCTTCAAAAAGTATTCCTCCAATCCAAAAATTGATATTCATGTGTCTATATATATATATAATAATTAAGAAATTGAACTAAAACGAATATATTTGATACGTAGTACTAAATAAAATTATAAAATATTAATATTAAAAAATCAAAAATTAATCTTGACCAATACTATGATGCATGAATGTCAGTGCAAAGTTTAAAATGAAGGCAATACGCCCTTGACAACTTTGTAAAAATAGACAAATGACAGAGACACGACAGTCTTGTTTTTACCTTGAAAAGAAAAAGCAATTGAAAGCCAATTATTTTGAAAAAGTTTCTTTTCACTTTTTAGCCACACGTGAACTTACTTTCCTGCCTTCACGTAGATTATGAATCGGCGATTACTGTGCTCCGGCGCCTTCTTAATCGCCTCGGTGATCGTCTTGTACGTACCATTGCCGTCTTTAGACACGATTATATCAGCCCGAATTGTCGGCGCCGGCATATCGAGTAGCCTTCGATCTCTCCTAGATAACCATTTTGGAAACTTCCCATGTTCTTCATTGTCAGAATTCAGTAATCGCCGCCGCTTGTTCTGTATCGGAACGCCAGCGAAATCGTCGCTTCCACCGGCGGCGGCGAAAATCGCCAGACAGTTGCTCACAAGCTCTGATAAATCCTTTAATCTGTCTGACATTTGGTTTTTTATGTACCCGTTTAATTGGTCGAATCCATCACCACAAGTGTCCTGGTTGGTCATGGAGGCGCTTAGCCACGTCATGATGTCCTGAGTCGACCCGGAGGAGACACCGAAGGAGGTGAGTGAACGAGATAGAAGATCGACCGAGTCATCGAGGAGCTCCATACAGTCCTCGTACGCCGAACGGACAAGCAAGTCCATGTTCAGATTACTGATTTCAGAGGCTGCATATAGGGCCCGGCCGAAGTGCTGCAGTGTCATATTCACCGAAATGTGGACGAGATCCTTGTCGGAGGCGGCGAGAGCTCCGGGGAACTCCACAAGCGAGTTTACACACAGGGATTGGTACCTGTCAAAATTATGCACGTGTTAGACTTTTAACTAAAGAAATAAACCCGACCAGCAATTGGCCGCTTTTAGATGAGATGATCAATATTACCGAGTTCGGCCGCAGGCTCGGGATATGGCTTGGGAGGGTCGCCTTTGAAACCGAGTCTCGGCCGAGCCTGCAGTTTTTCGAAGTCCCACTACTACTGCAGCAGAAATGGCGGAAGCTACAATGAGAATCGACGCCACAATCAGAAGAAATTTGAGTCTGCATTTTCTTGTGGGTGAATTGGGTTCATCTGATAGGCTACTTCTTGACGAGCCACCAGGGTCGGTTAATCCGAGCCTCCCGTAGTTCATTGTTGTTTGCTGGAGAGAGAGAGAGAGGAGAATGTAGTATGTGAATCTTCGGTTGAAAAGGTGAATATATAATAAGCTTAGAACGTGGAGAATATATACATTGATGGTGGACGAATGTTGGGTTTGCTAGTGTCAAGCACTGAGAGTGGTCCTCGCTACATTCGATAGCATAAGGTCGTCAACAGATAAGCGTTTGATTTATATTATCGAAGAGTGCACTAATGATATGATCATATGCAGTTATTGTCTAACATTCTATTCATAAGCATGCACGCGTGCTAGTTGCTTCGGGATTATCGACCTAAGAAAGGGGAGTAGGTTGTCGTAAAGCGTGGAACCTCATGATCAAACTTGCAGTCCGTGATACACTGGCTTGTGAGTCGGAGTGGACTTGATGTGTAAAATTTAATTAAACTATTTAATATTGTGATTGCAGATTGACTTAATATTTTCTTATTTAAGTATATTGGAGCATTATTTGAATCGGGTGAATTCAATAATTGGCTATTGAAAAAAGAATACGTACTTGATCATAAAATTTGAATTTGTAGTTTGTTGTTCAAGAATTCTTGTTCGACCAAATCACACTACATATACACAAAGTTTTGATCTAAAAGAGAGTTAAGATACTAGTGGATCCCCAAAAATGCATGGATATACTTATAAACAAAAAATGAACATAGTTAAGATTTCAACTCTTCGTCATTTTAGGGACAAGTGAACGTATGTCTTGCATTGAACATGAACCGCTCTAAGTCGTGTATTTTGGTACAAAATTAGGCAATTAATTTCTAACCAACTCGGGGGTAGGCGGGTTGGGGGTTGGTGTAAAGTCGATATCGAGGGTATTAGCTGGCCTCTACTTAGAGAGCATTTGGGATTTTGATATTGGAGAGCATTATGTAGATTCGATGCGAAGTGTGTTCTTTTCAGTTTCTTGAACTTTTCCTTTTGTTTTCTTCTTTGGGACCTGACATTTTTTATTTTTATTTCCTAATCCTCAAGAAATTTGTATGGACTACAAGATTAAAGTTTAATTCTGGAATCTTATTGGATTGTTTGTTTGAAAATAAGTAATTATTTTTTTATTGAGTAAGTGCAAAAATTGGGACCAAAAGATAATTATTCATGTTTAGTCTAGATTAAAATCTCCGGACAAAGTTAATAATTTATTTTAATCACACATTTTATGAGAGATTCACAATTTTTCAATCACATATTTCATCAATTTTTATCAAAATTTACTAAAAAATTGATTTTAATATACCCAAACAGGGCATACATTTTACTTATTTTATTTGTGGGAAACAAATCCTGTTCTAAAAATGTTAGAACTATCCTTAACTTTTAGTGTCGACTTTAAGTATGTTACGCGTGTGTACAATGTTGAGATTATTCAGAAGAAATTTTTAGTGGAAATCATATGGCTTCTAGTGCACCAACCGGTCATTGTCATTTGGTTAGGACGATTCCATCTTCAAAATCTACAATCGATAATTAGAGTTATTGGTTGGTAATATTGCGATTGAATGAACTAAGCTCGCGCCATGAACTAACCTCGGACGCGATTTGGTTTGGTTTGATTTCGACCACAACTCGAAATCAAAATCAAATTGAATTTCCACACAAACCAACTCAATCTAACTCTTAAGCCAAACCAAATCGATTTTGTTTGGTTCGGTTCGATTCGGTTAATCGGTTTGAACTTTTGTCTAAATCAAAAAAAATTGTCTCGAGTTTTCGGCTCACTTAGAGTACATATACCTTTTTTATTATTATTTATACAACTTTTTATTTGAGTTACAACCTATAGCAATTAAAAACGGTATTGTAATTTCAGTTTTCAAAGAATGAAAATCACTATCTCAACTTGCATTTCACAATAAGTTGTAATTAACGAATTAGAACATAACATGTAATTAAAAAGATTCGTTATTGTAACTAATATATAACCATATGTCCATAATCATTATCTCAACCTGTATTTTCAGAAGGCAAACTTATTACAAACAAACATGATATATAAAAAAAATTAACTAAAAAACAAGGCCTACCAACCGAAAAGAAGACAGTGTTTATAAAGGACATAAAATAATATCAATGTTTCCTTGAAAGTGTCCTCACAAAACAAAGTTTTTATATAGTATGCAACAAGACTACTCAAAGAGGCAGTTTAGACATCTCAACTTTTGGGAGAACTTTAAGCTTTTGATTTTGATTTTGATTTTGATTTTTTTTTTAAATGGAAACATATGTAAGTTGGTTGGGTCCATGGTTTTGTTTAAAATAAAATCAAACCAAACGAATTAACTATATCAAATCGGCCCGAGTCTGTTCGGTTCGATCAATTTGATCGATTTTTCGATTTTTATGCCTATTTTTTTATACTGATTTAAGGTTGACTATATGTTCGATTCATTGTTATTTCTATAAAATTAGATGGATATTTCAAGATCTTAAATATCGATTTGAAGTTTCAGTTTCCTAAAATTTTGGGTCATAGCATTTTTGGTCGGTGTCGAACTTGGGGACAATGCTTAAAAAACAGGGTATGTGATATGTTAGTACTTTTTCTAATTCCTAAAATGTTACATATGCAATTTTATATTCCAACACCTTATAGACTCTTTCGTTCTTATTTCTCACCATAAATGGATACATTCAAAATCATTCTAACTTCTCTTATCCCACTTTTCATGACATTTTTTTTTGTGCGCGCACGTGAACAATCACACTTAGAACCCATATGATAATGATTTTGAAAAGTTAAAAAAATTGCTTCTCAAACTAAAAAAATTATTTTTGAACTTGTTTGTATAATCTTCAAAAAGTTCTTTGTTTAGTTAAATTAGCTGTTAGAGAAAATTAGTCTAAAATAGTTTCCTAAGAAAGCTCTTCGACAAAAAGTAAAAGTTCTATCAAACAAGTACTTGATAAATAATTAAATACACTCACAAACACTAAGTTCTTATATTTTTTCTTAAAATTTAATTTTCTTTTTCAGTCATGAATCATGAACTTGGTGTGATCGGAAATATAGGGTAATTAGCACATAACGTCCACATCTTTTATTGTTATTGTGGAAAACGTCAATATTTTTCATTTTTTGACATTTTCACCCTTATTTCGATCTTTCATTGTGCAAAATGTCATTTTCACCTATTTTTCTCATTTAAAAATTATGAAATGACGAGTATACCCCTCTTTTTAAATAAAACAAAAGAAAAAGAAAAAAATAATTGCAATCACAGTCCCATTTTTTTAAAAAGCGCAAATAAGTAACAAATAAATTATTAAAAGAGTAATTAGTACATAATGTCCCTATATTTTACCGTTATTGCAAAAAAGTCCATACTTTTCAATTTTTTTTTAGATATTTGCACCCTTAATTACACATTTAATCGTTCAAACCATCATTTCCATCCATCTTAATCCAATTTTTCAATAAAAAATTTTGAAATAATGAATATACCCTCCTATTTAAATAAAAAATATATATTTTATTTCGAATTCTTTAATAATTTATTTGGGACTCGTTTGCACTTTTAATTTTTTTTAATTTTTAAATAAATTTAATTGAGACTCGTTTACACTTTTTTTAAAAAATTAATTTTTTTTTAATGATTCATTGGGGACTTGTTTTCACTTTTTTTTTAAAAAAAAATTTGGATTATGGTTGTAATTAATTCTTTAGCTTTTTATTTAAATATGATGATATATTCGCTATTTCATAGCTTTTTATTGAGAAGTAGGATGAAAATGGATAGAAATGATGATTTGCACAATTAAATGTGTAATTAAGAGTGAAAATGCCAAAAAATAAAATTTAGTGACTTTTTTGTAATAATATTGAAAAGTATGGACATTACGTGCCAATTAATAATTTATTCGTTACTCATCTCGATTTCAAAAAAAATTTGGGACTATGATTGTAATTAGTTTTTTCTTTTTCCTTTTGTTCTATTTGAAGAGAATGATATATTTGTCATTTCACAAATTTTAATTGACAAAATGGATTAAAAAAACCTTTTGCGCAATGAAATGTGGAAATAAGGATAAAAATGTCAAAAATTAAAGGTAATGACGTTTTTCCACAATAATAATGAAAGGTGTAGACGTTATGTGCTAATTACCCCGTAAATATAAATAAGAAAAATCGATATTACTAGAATGAATAAGAAATAATATGAGAAATACGAGTAGAAAACGTTTTAACTCTGTCGAAACATGCATTACGAAAGAAACAATTAGTGTGGCATCAGGCATGGACGAGAACCAAATGGAAACATGTGCAATGAGCCTAAAAATTTCTTACTTACTTTGGAAGTATTTTTTTTGTCAACCTAATTATGATTGAAGCTCCATGCACAATGATCCAAGAGTTTTTGCATGTTTGGTTGTATTAAAAATAAGTTAACTTTTACTCGTAAGTTTTAAATTTATTTTCAAGAAGAGTAAATTTGAAGACAATCAAATACGAGTTAAAATAACTTGCGTTCAATACATGACATTTAAGGGTCCGTTTGACGTGATTTTTTGGTTTTTCTTTTTACTTTCTGTAGAAAAGCTTTTGAAAGAACTTCTCTTAATTTTTGTTTGAAAACTAATTTTTAAAAGCATTTTTTATTTCAAAAGTGTTTTGAGAGAAAATTATATTGGATTAACTTACTCTAAAAGCTCTTCAAACTAGCAAAAACAGTTTTATAAAATTAGTCAAATATGTTCAAAAGCTGCTTTTAAATCTCAAAAGCTCATTTGACTTTTCAAAAGTAATGCCAAATAAGCCTTAAATATTTTTTTAAAATAAAAGAGTCAATATAATATGGAACGGTAGTTTTGATGTGAAAAACTACGAGTAGGAAAAAAAAGTTAGATAATCAAAAGACAACATAAAAAGAACTAGTAAAAGTCCAACTTTTTAACCACATATTTCATCAACTTGTATCAAAATTTGAAAATCTACTAAAAATCTAATTTTATAGATAATCATTGATAGGGATACTATCAATAAAAGTATCTTTATACATAAAAACATCTCTTCATTCTTATTTCCTTGAAAAGGTGATCTAGAAATAAATGGGTCATTTTCTCTGTCATAGGGTCAAGGCAGCAATGATTAGTTTGCTCCAAGACTCCATAGTCCATCCCCTCGAGAGTAAGATCTCGGCCATGATAGAGCTAGGAGCAAGCTTATACTTTCCTTAAATTTGCCTCTTCTCAACATCTAAATAAATAAAAGATCGGTATATTGAAAAGAAGCAACCGAGTCTCTTCAAGAAAGCTTTGCTTGATAGGTGCTCTCTAATATCTTGGACTATGCTCAGGCCACGAAAAGTGTGTAGTTCCGCACCCTCTTCTCATGCTAGTCACAAGCAATGTCTCGGAAAACACAAATTAACCACATGCAACTAAACTTGCATATTTTTTAGCCGAATACCTCAATATAATGTACTAATATGTGTAGGTCCCCGTAATTCAAGTGAGATTGTCATAGAGCAAAAGCAAATATAGTTCAATAGTCACTTGTTTCATGTAATGTTACGTTCTTTATTTCTCATTTAGCTGAAACTAATTGAGCTCCGTTGGCTTTACCATGAGGGTCTATCTCTTCCCCCACCCCGCCCAAAAATTAACATAAAGGAAAAATGTAAAAGAAATGTAATTATTGGACGGATTTGAATATTAAAAATTATAATCAAGTGCATGACTTGAAAATGATGTTAATTAGTAAATGCGAAGTGGTCCAAAATAAAAATAAAATAAATAGATCTTTCAAATAATTCAAAGATTAGATGATTTTAAATTAATGAAAACTTTAAGGGGACTGATTTATGCAAAAATGATAGCCATTCCGACAATGAATTAAATGATCACGTTCACGTTTATGTACGCATTACCCTTAGCCAATAATATGGCCTAATATTTTTGCTTATGGGTCCGTCCATACTAATTATTATTAAGTCATTATCATCTTAATTGTGTAATAGAATGTATGGTGTAACACATCGAGGTCATATGGGTAGTACTTACAAGAGTTGGGATGCCAATTAATTTTGAATAAAGCTGAACAAACAGGGTCAAAGAAAGGGATTTTTTTTTTTTTAGGGAATGAAGTGGTAGGTGTTGATTGACAATTTTTTCTAATTTTTTTTTCTAATTGCCAATGAGAAAATGCCAATTGTATCTGTTTATAAATCCATGTAATTGAAAAGCATAATTGATTAATTTTCCATTCTTTCGAGATCATCACTAACAAATTATTCTTGTTAGGAATACTCGATTCGCGTATACGATTTATGAGACCGAATGAAAAATAGAATGTAGAACACTGTTCGGAATAAATTGAGTCACGATAATCTTTAGCGGCAAGTGGTGTCACAATACTTTTAAAAAAAAAAAAAAAAATTTAAATCACCATCTCTGGACCTTTATTATGCATGTGATGCATTTGTTTACATACATGGCGATATCAATGAGAAGGCTTTTTCCATTTGTAGAGGAGAAGAAGCAACAGAAGTTGGCCAGAATAGACTAAAACAGTGGGCACATAGTGTCTTTAAATATTGCAAAAAATGGCGGGCCCTACCTGCTTGTGTGTGGTCTGATGTGTTTTTGTGGTGTACAGTTTCTGTACACTCAGCATAATTCCAATGAGAATTACACTTCCAAGAAAAGGGTTACGAACATATGTTAATGAACTCTGATTAAGGTAGTGATTGTGAGACTAATCATGAACTAACAAAATATTACCAAAAGTATAGCGAGAGCACATGAGATATAGATTTACTATCTAGCTCCCAATATTCTAAAGTGGTTAAATTTTCTATATTCGATATGGTTGGGTCAAATGTTTTCCTCCTTGGTTTACGTCTCATTTTTAAGATACTCACTCTCTATGTGGTTTAAATATAAAATTTGAAGATCTTTCACTAGGGAAAATTGCAACAGTGTTTTCTTCTTCTTCTTCCTTTTTTTCGACTTAATTATTTTGTTTTAGTTATTTTATATGTAAAATATAAAATTACTTTTTTACCCTTTTAAATTAGTCAACATGTAGTCAGACTCTTAATTTTTGGTCAACTAATGGTCAAACTAATATTTTTCATTCATTTGGACTTTAGTTACGACATTTTGAAATGTTTGGTTCCATATATGACACGAATGAAATGTTTGAACAAAGTCTGCTACTTAATGAAAGATTTGGTACTGCTGCTGCAATTTTCCCTAATTATTATTTATTCTTTATCTAGTTTAACGCACTAAATCAGACTACATCTCTACAAAAATGGAGCTTTCGTGTCGGCACGATCTAGATAATCAATTGATCGACATGCACCAATATAAAACAAAATGCGATTATCATCATTATTAATTTCATGAGACTCCCACTCCCACTCCCACCCCCACCCACCCCACCCTAACCCCTACCCCTACCGCACTTGGACTCATTTTGTATGTTATTACATTGGTCAACGTAAACAGTTGTGCTGATAGATTAGATGAATAATTAACTCTTTCATGTGGCTTTGTTCATGACTTTATCATATGCCTTTTTTGCTACAACATAGACAACCCAACCACCATATTATTTCATATTCAATACGCTTTTCCCGTTTAAACTGCACCGTCCAATCTTATTTATTCTTAACGAAATATAGATAAAAAGTACCCTAGTTGTGTGCACTCCCACGAATCGTAGGCCTCCAAGTCATGAATTTTAATGAGATGGTTTTGAATCAAGGATTTTTTCCATTTGAATTTTCGAAATAGTGTAATTTGTATACAATAATTGCATTTTAATTTATGCTTGTTCAATAAAATTCGTGATCTTTGAATTGATATTGTTATAGGCTTGTTCGGTCATAGATTTATTATGGGACGGTCTTTGAATCAAGGGTTTAATCCATGATTGAAGTGTAAAATGATGTGTATTGAATAATTGTTTTTTTATTTAGGTTCTACCAAAGTCGAGATTCATTGAATTGTTTATGGTGTAGGCTTGTAGGTCATGAATTTTTGATGGGATGGCATTTTGAATCAAGGGTTTTATCCATCTTTAATGTGCAAAAGGTAGTTGCCTTTTGATTCAGGCATATTCTATAAAGTTTTGGTTCTTCGAATTGTTTATTAACCAATGAATAGCAATCTATAGCCCAAACATAGATTTCTACGGGATGGTCTTTGAATTAAGGGTTTATTCTTCATTTTGTTTTCAAAGTTACAAAGACACATCTCAAATAAATCGAGTAATTGTTTTAAGTTTAAATATACATGTTCTAAGAAAATTGAGATATTTTGAATTGTTCGTTGGAGTAAATAATAATTTACTCCAAATAAATAGAACTAAAAACAAAAAATGACCAACTATTTCAATTTCAATTTTTCCCATGAATCATGTGTTTGTGAAATTTTCTCAAGTCTTACCTAATATATATATGTTTTATTGGACGTTAGATAAGATCATACCTCTATCTCTCTTCGATCTTTGAAATCGCTATTGGTATTCAAAATTGTTTTTTCTCACTTGCAACATCGAAAATGAAAAGAGTATACTTACCTTTTAGTATAATAACGATTACTAAATTGTTTATATATTCTGAGCATAATGTCATTCTTATCTCCAATAATTGAATTAAAAAGACCTTATCTAAATTTACAATTTCTTTGAGCAAACTATGTCAATCATTTCCATGTACAAAAACGTCACCATTGTATATGTGGCCTTTTGTGCCAAAAAGTGATGGCACCTTCCTTAGTCACATCATATGGCATGTGATTTTGTAAATTACAACCTAACGACTTAAAATAGTACTTTTATAAGTAGTATATTCTCTCATTATGTTGAAAAGAAAAAGAAAACAATATTCAATTAGAAAATTTCTAATAATGAGTTTTTGTTGTGGATTTTTGTGTTCTTTAATTTCTAAGACTAAAAGTAGATTCCTTTTATGGGGTTTAGAGCATTTTTGTACTGATCATTCGTATGTATATATAAGATAATTGTATTGAATTTCAAGGATAAGGATTTGATACTCACATATTCATTGAATTATTAGAATACCAAATAATTGAAAAAAATTGAGAAACTCTCCAAATTTCATTAATAAACAATCAAATTTCAATGAACCCTATTCTAACTTTAAAATGAAAATAAGAAGTCCTAAGTTATTGTTCTTGTAAGTAAAATATATTTCATAATTTTACTTATTATTTATTCGTTGGCTCATTCAAATAAGAATGATTTTTAAATATCAAAACATATGCAAAAAAGTGTACAATTAAACATATTTCTTGACTACATATTTTAGGGTTTCTATGCCCTAAACGAGATGTAATATGTACCTTCCATATAGTAGGATATATAGAAAATATATATTTACCTTATTGAAATGGTTTGATTGGTCAAATAATTAAAAGAAATAAATATTATTTTAACAAATCAAAACTTTCTTTAATTTAACTATCGATCATATCAAATAAATAAATAAATAAATAT
>CAIGRP010000053.1:0-53474 GCA_903798385.1 Fraxinus cuspidata
CCCCGTGGTCGAAGTTTATCCACTCGACAGAGTCGAGTTTTCTCTCACCCCGAGAGAGTTGATGCGGACATCATTGAGATTTAATTTTTTTATTGTTATTGGACTTTATCATTTATGTTTTCTATTTTTATTGTTATTGGGCTTGTAATAGTGGGGTTGACCCAAACCCGTCACTTGGTTAGGTTTTTACTATTTAAGGAAAAAAAGTAACAACAACTTGCCCTGGATGATTGAATAAAAATGAATTAAGTTTTGGCTTGCAACCACGTTTTCTCTCTTCCCCTCTTCTCCCCCGATTTCTCCTCTGGTTTCTTCCCCCATTCTCTCCGGTTTCTTCCCTTTTCTTGCTGCTTTCTTCCCCGTTCTACATCAGAATTCATTTTTTATTGCACTTATGAATAAATTTCTCATTAGCTGTGTAAATTAACCATCTTTACTCTTTAAGACTGGTAGAATGTATTTATTATACTAATCACCCCAATTTAAATAATATTGGAAATACATTTAAAATAAGTTTGAGGGTGACTAGATGCCTTCAAAATCAAGAATATCACCATTTTACCATCTTTACTCTTTAAGACTGGTAGTATGTATTTATTATACTAATCACTCCAATTTAAATAATATTGGAAATACATTTAAAAGAAGTTTGAGGGTGACTAGATGCCTCCAAAATCAAGAATATCACCATTTTACTATTTTCCAATTTTTATCATTGGCTTAAAAAGGTAAAAGACATTACGCTAATCTTGGCACACTAGAAAAAGTTACCTATATTGTAGTATGAAACTAGTCTTGAGTAATTTGGCTCTACTTATTAATAATGATAATAATAATAATAATTATTATTATTATTATTATTATTGAAACACACCAAAATGTTTAGATACAGTAGTAAAACAACTACAAGTAATATTTCTGTCCGGCTAAGTTTTGGTCGTCGATTATGAATTTGAGAATGATTGAATTGATGATGAACAATCTGAGTGCTAAGAGGCTATATTGACATACATGGAATTCGGTATTGTTTGAAAAAGAAACTTTGAAAACTGAAATACATTACTTAATTCAAGTAATATCGATGAAATTGAAAGTGTTTTAACACACACTCGCTCAAAAGCTAAATATAAGATATGTGGAATTTATGAAACAAATGTTAATTTTTGTGTTCAATTAACCTATTTAAATTTTGTGATTTAGATGTTCACTTTGAGGAAACGTTGAATTACATACATAGTCGAGTATATATATTTAGTGTATAATTAAGCTTCTATATTACTTTATTTGAGGACGGACAAAGTTGAAATTTGGAGCATTACACATCCTATCCCTTGTGAATGACCATAGGTGTATTCAAGAATCTATCCGTGAAATTTTTGAGTTTAATTAATATGGAACTTATGAAGTGCTATGTAGACATCATCTTACCAAGAGGTTCACAAGGTCCAATATATGAATTATTGGACATTTTGAATAGTAAATAAATTCCAATTTACGTAGAAAATTTCCCTTTATTACTTCATTCAACCTCAATTGTCTTCTAAACTCACATACTAATATTGGTATAATATTTGAATAATGCAGTTTCTAGCCAATATATATTGCGTCAAGATCACTCCCAAGATTAATTGTAGAGGGAATTGCATCGTGGGGTATGTGCGCGTCTCATTGCACAGCTCAAAATGAACTGTGAGTCACAAGATGAACAGCTTTATCTGGATCAAGGTTCTTCCTATGTTACAAAATCTGAAAGCATCATACCCTCTCCTTGCTGACTAACCCAGCATTCTTGTTCAAATATCAGCCGGCTCAACCATTGCCTAAAGCTTCAAATGAACTTCATTTCCGAACCACATGAATATTCTCACTAGAAAGTCCGTTCAGAACAAAAAAAATTATCTGCAAAACAGTGAACTTAACAGTCATGGGTGTAGATAGTCGCAGAATGCTCCTTTTTTGCAACGCCCACTCTCGTAGAATTTACATACTCGCTGCCCTTTGGGGAGAGGCCTAGAATATCCTCCACCACCATACGGCTGCCTGCCCCACGTAGGTCTGCCCCTCCCAAATCCAGGTTCCCCACCTAAATAAGCCCAATCTCTAGGGCACGGAAACCTTTCCCCACCATATTTTCGTTTGCTATCCCAAGGTAGACTTCCATTTGGAGCACTGCAATTTGTGTTTTGATTTCCCCATGCTGTCCCTTGGTTTGTTCCCCAACCAAGATCGGTAATTCCCTGAGAAGGTCCTCCCAAGACCAGATTAACATTACCCTGCACGGTCACCAGATTAATGTTACCCTGCACCATTACCCGACCAGAGTCCATAGCTTCTGATCCCGTGCTGAGAGCCATAGTTGTGCCAACCATGTCTTGACTTATGTTCTTTGGTCCGGGAGGATGGAATTCTGATCCAGCTTCCCCTTGGTAAACTGGAAAACTTGTTTCTCCCTCACTACTTGCAGATGAATGTGCACTAGACCTCCTAAAAGGATCAAGAGGATCTGGGTTGGATACACCAATTGGTTTGCACCCCATGGCAAACTGACAATTTAGTTGTATCTCCTCCGTGGAGCTCAATGCATCACTTTTTCCAGGATCAGGTGTAGTACTGAAATCCTCAATTGAACTAAAACAATCATCTTTAAAATCTTCCATCAATTCCTTGCCGAATTTCATGGCTGAATCGGGAGAAGGGAAGACACCTTGTGATTCCATAGCATCAACTTCAGCCCACAAATCTGACACTGAATCCTCACCCAAAGCATCAAACTCAATTGGCTCATTAATTGATAGCTGCCAATCAGGTAAAGTTGGGACAGGAAGGGATGGAGGAGAATGAGTAAATTGGTTACTATCTGAAGTTGCAGTAGTAAAATGTGCATGTGTTACTTCAGGAGTTTTCATTGAAGAAGACGCGACGAGAGCAGAATCCCATTCCTGAACAAATTGTCTAGCAGGTGTAGGGGAATATCCACACCATTCATCGGCTATTTCAGGCAGTTGTGCCGCAGTCGCGACTAGACTAGAAGCACTGCCCCAGCTAGGGCCAGTATTTGGAGCAGGCGAACTCGTCAAAGCAGATTTCTTAGTCAATGCATCCTCAGCTCCCTGATCTTCATTGTTTGACTTAGGGGTAGGAGTTGGCACCTCCATGATATCTGAATTTTGCATCGGAAAATCTGAAGACATTGACGGCTGTCTTTCAGCTGTCTGAACTTCCCAATCATTGTTGCTTGTCCTGGGTGTAGGACTAGGGAGATCTGAGATATCAATGTAGCCATCCTGTTTGGACGAGCTAGGCAGCTTGGCCATATCAGCAAAATCAGAGGTAGAATCCATGATGCTCGAGTTTAAATTACTGGGTGAAGATCTCACATTTTCTTTAGAATGTCGACCAAGTTGGCTCCGATTATTAGATTGATCTTCACAATCATGCCCACCACTCATCTGAACTTCTGCTGGTCTACTTGTATTCTTATCTCCACATTGTGGACCATAGTCAAACCCATCACTTGTGTGGCCTCGATCGAGATGAGCTATATATGTTTGCCCAATACTTGAAGGAACCACACTACTTGCTTGGACTTTGCCAGTACTAGAATTATTATCATTCAACAAATCCCAACATCGCGGCCATGAGGAGGAACCAGATCCATCTGCCCTCACAAATTTGGTATTTTTATTGGACAAAACATTTAAATTACTACAGTGCAACGCTGCGCCTGTTTGATTACTGTCTCTACCAGTTTTATTTATATCCTTACTCCTCCCAGTGTCACACTTATGTAATTTATCATCAGGGGCAGCCCCAAGTTCCTGTGGCAGTGCAGAGAAGTTATACGGCACCTCTGATGATCCATGAAACTGTCCACATAAAGCATCAGTCAGAATCAAGGAATCATAACGCACATTATTTGTCCATATCCTCATATCAGGCGGGAAGAGTCCAGTTGTACTCCACTTACGCAGCTGCGCAATGGAAAATGGTCCTTGAATTTTACAACTAGGGTCATGATAATGCCACAGTTTTTCAGTTTCAAAATTGTTAGCATAAGGTGAGTTTTTCAGGGACACTGTTGCAGTTGAAGTTTCTGATCCAGACACCTGCATGCCTTGATCACTCCTGCCATCATTTGCTAATATACTAATATTAAATGGACTTGCATGTTTCTGTGACCAGTATGATCCAGACGCATCTGCTCTCTCATTCACTCTATTCAGTGTCTGGATACATCCCTCTTCTTTACCTGAGAAAGACATATTTACAGAACTCTATAGTTAAGTTACAGTGTCTCTAACTTGCATATGAGCTATACTGGATTATTTTTCAAACATCACCTTTGTCTAAGGGTTGCATTCCATTTTGAGTAAATCCAGAAACATTTGGCCTGGCATACCCATCTGCATAATATGATCAACATCACTGAAAATCCTAATTAACAAGAAATGCAAATGAAACGACTAGTGGAAAGACAAAAGAGTTCCATGTTTAAAAGCTCCATAATGTAACATACCTTGCTTACTGTTATTACCACCTTCAGCGTCATCTTCTGATTCATAATTTGGATCCATTTTAGGATCAGCATGAACCTCTGGTACTTCACTAAGTCTCCTTTGGCGTTCCTCGGGTGACTGCAGAAGTTGTAACTTCTCTACGTATACTCTAAGCGTGAAATAGTCAAGAAACCCAGGAGATAAATGCAAAGATCTTTTGTCACGCCAAAAGTTATGGTTACAAGGAAAAAGAGAAGACAAACACACCCAAACTTGAATTGGGAATTCTCCTTTTAACCAGAGAATAAAGGGAAATGGGATAATGGAGGACTGCTAGACCGTAGCCTCTAGTAAATTGCGAATTGCATTGCTAAAACAACATCGGAGTTGAGGACACAGCATGAGTCATCAGGGGAAAAAAAATATCAATAGTTAATGGAGATCTATATAAGCAGTACGTGTTAGAACAGGAACAAGCGAACTGAAATTTTGCAAGCAATGAGTACAGACAAATGACTTCTGGTTATTACCTACATGTAAAACCATTGCGTCAACTTTCAGAAAAAAAAAAACATCTTGTTAAACCAATTGCCTACACAGTTTTTTATGACCAAGTGATTTATTCGTCATTAATGTAAATATACTTGAATAATTCAATGTTTAAGTGTGATGAATAACATAATATCCAAAGGTGGCATCTGATCTCATCCAACTTTAACTTAAAGTCCCCAATTCTAAGTTCATAATTTGAGCATTTCTTATCCATATTCGGAAGTTGACAGTGTCAAAGACATAATAATGTTAGATCTTTATGACAAAAGAGGCAGGCGGTGAAGCATATGCATTGTATCTTATTTACATTACTAATATAGTATGGAAGTTGACCTGGTTCCCTCTGCAGCTCGTTGGCAAACCTCTCCAGAAGGCAAAGATATCTATTCTAGTCCCAGTTCTAGAAAGTATATTTAGTGCTGGGTTATCATGTCAACAACGTCAAAAACAACCTTTCAGTAAATTCCTTTTTTTTTTTTTTTTGGGTCCTTTTAAAGCAATAGTATAACAAGAGAGAAAATTTCCATGGAGCCTCTTCATCTTTAAACCTGTAAATCATATTTTGAGTATAATAGATGTTTGTACTTCTAGCAGCTTCCCTATACAGGAACTACATTGCTTTTATTGAACTCAGAGCACAAACATCATTCCATGCTCTAAAATGTAAAATAATAAAGAAAGGATATTCCTTCTTACGCCCCTTCTCACTAGCACGATCACGAAGATGATTTAGCCTCACCATCTCTGCCTCCTGCAACTGCATTTGAAACAGAAACTAAGAACAAATCAAAACTAGAACACGCATAGAAATAAGCCAAAGAAATACATATTTTTATAAATATTCTATTATAAATGCCAAAGTAAAAGATGTCTCGCACATATAAATTTATTATCAAAAAGGTGTAATTAAATAATAAAAAGTCAATTTCACAAAAAAAAAAAAAAAGAAAGAAAAATGAATATATTCTTCCTTAGCAATAGCATGTATTTCTAACTTCTACACACAGGTGAGACAACCTTCTACACATTGACGGTTGATAAACCATACAAAAAGCACAGTACAAGGGGCAATCTCCACCATCAAGCAATTTCTCCATGCAAAGAGAGCTAAACGCAAAGCACAACAGGCTGCAAGTTGGCTCGCAGATATTTTTTATGCAATTTCTTTATGATTTTTAATGACTTCCAGCGACAATTTTTACATCAGTTGAGGCTAAATGTTATGTGTGTGTGTGTGAATGAAATGTATTACAGGCATCTAATATTGGTGAGCTCCCTATGCCTGGCTAGAGAATTCTTCTGTTGCACTTCCCATTCAAATCAAGCAAAAAGCTTCTGGGCCTTTCGATCTTGCAGAGAAAGTTTAGCCCAGGGAGTGCAAGAGGGAAGAGAGAGATGTGCAATCACCGTGAAGACTAACTTTGGTAAAAGTGCACGTGTATGTTTGGCAAAGCTTTTAAGTGCCTATAAGTTGGTCAAACATCCTTTTCAACCACACCTCTTAGGACTTACAACTTTTATCTACTTTTAACCACACATTCTTTGGGACCTACTACTTATAATCACTTAAAAGCTTAGCCAAGCAAGCACTATTTCATGAATATCATAAATTTTGGTCATCCTAAAGATTTAAGAATGTTGTCAATTTTTTAATTTTGTCAACCCTCTGTTCCCAGAATCAAAGACAAACAATCTGCTTATTTGTCTAATCCAAACCCCCACCCCCATAAAACATATATCAGAGAGAGAGCAGAGAAGTGCCACAAGATAGCATAGGGGGTGGGGATGAGGAAGAAGAAGACAAATGATAGAAGCATGACGTTTATGGTTCACATTAAATCAAGATGTCTCCATAATCAAAATATAAAACAACAGCCAATAAACTTACATCATTGAGCCTGACTTCTAGGAGTGCCATGGCTTTCCTTTGTATCTCACCCTATATCCAAGAACAAATATAAAGGGCAAGAAGGGTTTATTCTTCTCAAACCATGAAATAATGCAAGCAAGCCTACTTACGACAGTAAATAGCTTTGCAAGCCCACATCTTATGCTCTGACGCAATCGTCTGCACTCATCCTGAATGTTAAAAAAGTCAATTGAGCACAATATGATATCTCCGAAATATAAAGCAATAAAAGGTTGGTGTGCACAAAAATATCCTTGTTTCTAGCTGTGAAAACAGGTTAACAATCATTGCCTAATGCATTTAATCCTGGAACTGATATGATTAGATAATTTTACATAAATATCTGTTACGGTGACGTTGCTGAAATAGCTATGACATTGAAATGCATGCCAATCGCACCTAGAATATATTTTTAACTAATTCTTTCACATTATAGTTTATTAAGAAACAAAATAACAATAAATAGTTACCCAAGTTTATTTAACATGGTCTCAATATTAAGAAATCGTGACATACTATTCCAATTTAATAAGTTATTTAAGGTTGACAACCTTTGGCATTCTGTCTTTCACTGTGAAGGATTTACAAAATGCAATACTCTAAAAGTTTTAAAGGTATTTGAAACTTAGAAACAAACAAACACTTCCATATTTAAAGTCTTTCCATGAAGCAGTAGTGATGGTGGTAGTAGATATAATCTTTCAGGCATACACACTACACAAAGTTCAGAATAGAAAGAATTTTTCTGTAGCTTTAATTAATACTACCACCACCACTTCTGTTTCAAAGAGAGATTTGAAATTATGAAACTGGTTGTTGTTTTGTAAATTTCAGATAAATGCACTGGAAAAAGGAAGAGAAATTTGTCGAATTTTTATGTGTACCTCAGAGAACTCTTGATTTGAAATAGCATCAATGGCTATTTCCACTTTCTTGTCTAAGTTCAAAACTTCAAGCATGATATCTATTGTCCTGACACCAATTTTATAAGTCTCAGACACCTTACTTGTACCTGAGATTCCAGGTGACAATATTGACTTAATTCAGAAAAAGTTTGCCTCTACATAGAAGAGTTAAAAGAAAACCAAAAGTATAATTTGAATGAAGTATGCATGTATACCAACAACATGGACAAGCCTGTATATTTCTTGCTTCTGATCATTACTCGATATTCGGATTCGCACAATCGAGCCAATCACCTTATCATGGAACTTCTCCTTATCTTGAATAAGATTCTCCACTAAATTACGTCGTAAATAAATCAAATTAATGTTATACATATCAATCGCAGCATATTCATCAAAATTTGTCTGGGGTTGTTTCTCTTCACCCTTTTTGCTTGTTTTCCTTTTTCTACTCCTATTTGCTTTTAGTAAGTCATAACTGTTTCCGCCAAACTCTAGTTCATTTGCAACTGGGCCAACAAATCCAGCTGGAATAAAAGCATTTTTCTGAGTTTCATCCTTAATGAGAAAATGGAATTCAAGAAGCTTTAACATTTCAATGTGACCAACACGCGGTATCCCAAACAGATTTTTGAGTCTTGAATCACAAATAATTTGACTCTTCTGACGAGGATCCCGAAGGTTATTTATCTTTATGTAGTCAAGTAAGAGTGACTGGACATCAAACTGTGAAAGCACTTTTGTATCGCCATTTTTCATGTTTGAAACAAACTCCAGTAAGTCTTTAGATGCCCATTCAGTGTCTTTGTCAGTATTTGGCAGGCACACGTCTTTTTCAATGTTAGACTTATGGTCTTTTTCAGTGCTGGGCTTGTCTGTATCTTTGTCAATACAAGGCTTGTCCATGTCTTTGTCAATGATTACGTTATCAGAGCCTTCCTCAATGCTTGGCTCCACTATGTCATAGTTATGACTTGGCTCATCTGCCCCTTTATCTCTACTCGTTTTTTCTGTGTCTCTGTCAATGCTCGACATTTTTGTGCTCAATAGATCTTTGTTCGGAAAACTGAGCTGTTCCTTGGACTTATTCAACTCCAAATGCTCACAAGACCCATATGAATTAGCAACTTTTCCATTGTGGGCATTATGATGTACATGAGTTGATTGTAGCTTACAAGGCACCATACCCACACCCTTCCTGGGGTTTTTAGCTTGAGTAACCTCACTCATTGTCAAAGATAGTTTCTCTTTCAAGTAAGTCCAATACATTTTGAAAAGATACTCCCAGCTAGTTTTGTCATCAAAATCTACTCGAACCTGCATAGATTAATTCAAGTAGAATTGTCAGCATAAAGTTGCTACTGCACTACATGTCCACAGGCAAGCAAGGCATTTGGTATAACTCATAATCCGGCCCAATATGTAGCATATATATGTCGAACCAGTCTACATGCAGCCTTTTAACATCAGTACTTCCCATGCATCTATTCTGATATTTTCATCCAGACCATGACATTCTCATATTGCAAATATCTATAAATTTCAGCAGCACAAATTCGTAAAGGCTCTTGGGCTGTATGAAAATGTCAAGAGCATTTCTTTATTGAGTGAAGTACGATGGTATCAATATAAAAACTTCAATTCAACTAAAAGACACCAAAGAACTTGTATGATATTTAGTAGAAGAAGAGATTTATTTATAACTTCTCAAGAAATTCTATATAAAAGTTCAAAATTACTAAGAATCTGGATTAGGACACATTATCAAACATTTTCTTTAAAGGCATGAGAATTTTACTTGAGCTTTCTTGGTGAGTAAATACATCAAACATAGATTTTAGGTATGATTGGTAGTGATTTTAAGTACTTATAAGTAGTAGGTTCTACGGAATATGTGGATAATAAATAGGTAGTAAGTTTTGGGTTCTACGATATGTGTGGATAAATAATATGTTTCACGAGCTTAAATTATAATTTAAGCTTTCCTACATGCACTTTCTAACATTTATTACACGTGGTATCCTAGGAGAGAGAAGAGATCACGTCAGTTATTTACCAAAAGTGGATCATTCACGAGTGCAACCCTCTAATTGTGTGTGCCATGACATCTCTGTTACACTACCACTTGTAAAGGACACATAGATAGGTCTCATCATTCTAAGGAAAAGGTTTTGACAAATAGTGCTGTTTTATCCAGCTATGCATAAATCTACATATAATTTGTGAATTATATACAAGTCCAATAATTGCATTGAATGGAAATTTAGACCCGAAGATCATTCCAAAATGGCTTGACTTCGCAATAAGCAAACTGACAATAAACTATGATATTTATTGCGGCCTCCCAAGCTTCAAATCCTCAATTTGATTCTAAATAGAAAATGGATGTCAACTCAGTTCCAAAAGAATTCTCGTAACAATCAAAACTAAACTTTAAAACTAATTACCATGAATATGCAAAAACAACAATAATTGAAATAAATGCCAATTTTCCAGGTTGGTACCTTTGGCTAAAATAATATAATGCATACAAGCATTGTTACTTTGGTCAACAAAAGTAGACAAACTAAATCCAGCTGCCTTCCCCAGAATAGTGGAACTAAAAGAAGATGACTAAACACATGTTCATAATAAAAAGGTATTTAGTAAACCATTCAGGCTAGTGTCAATCCTAAGAATGAACCTGACACAATAAAAGCAAATACATATTAAAAGGCAATTATATTTCAGTTTAAGAACATGTAAAGGAGACAAATGTGCATACTGATTCATTGTTGGCTTGGTCTTTATTTTCAATTAGCATGATAGTCTTCATGCATGTTTTGCAAAAGCCTTTGTTTCCTCTAACACACACATAATCTGCATCTTTGGTGCATCCTTTACACAATGAATAAGTGCAAGTATAGCACAAATAATGGGAAGCCTTCCGACATACACTACATATGTGCCAACCTGAAAGCAATATCACAATTAGAAAATTACATAAAGTGCTGCTAGTAAATCAGGACAAAGGTATTCTATAAACATCTGATATCGTAATTTTCGAGACATTACGAAAATATGCATGAAAAACTACTCACACATAATGACAAATAAACTGAAAATTAGAACATAATAGTAGGTTTAGAAAAAGAAACTAAATAACTTCAGTATCCGTCTAAATACACAAATGCAACTTTTATAATTTAATGACAATGTATGTATGTATGACCAAAACATCTTTACTAACTATGTTACTACAGAATAAAGCTCTACAAATTAAGGGAATTCCCATAAACACTAAAGACTTGAACTTTCACCATAATATGTGAAAAGATACTGAGTGAACATGATGGGCTAAGTTTAAAAGAAGCTTCTTCGGGTGCTTCTTTGGGGAGTATGTCTCTACATACTCGCAAAGAACTCCCCAAAGATGCACCTTTCAAGCTCAAATGAAGCCTAACCAAAATTCTCACAAGAACTTAATAATACCACCAGAAAGATGGAAATAGCGGTCTTTATTAATTTCATACAGATAGAAGAGCAGCATACCGCAATTCCACTTGGCTTTTGATTTAAAAAATGCGTCGTCGCGCTTGACACAAGCAGGATGATACGCCTTTGGACAGCCCCTATCCATTAATAAACAAAAATTCAATTAACAACTAAAGAAACTTCTATTCATCACAAATTTTTCTTTTTCTAGTTTCAGAAGTTAATAAAATGAAATTACAATAACAAAAATATCTATAAACAGTCCCAAAGAACTACTAAATCAAACTAAGAAAAAAGGTTAAAAAATCCTCACGAGATATTGAAAATCTTAAAGCAATTCACCAAAATTCAACTCACTTGCGATCACAAAGGACAAGAGAGCCCCCATCAAAGCAAATGAAACAAACATCTTCCTCCTCCTCCATCTTTTTCCTCTTCACAGAAGGAGGCTTGACACCCACCTGCCCCCTCGGAGGCCGTCCCCTTTTATTCTTCGTATTCTGAATCATCTGCCCTGTCGACAAAGCCACCAGAGGCGGATTTACCACAGCCGGCGTCTTCTCATCAACAGAATCTGCCGATACGCCCATCATAACTCCTCTCAGCTGTGAGTCCTCCATTTCCCGAACAGCCGGCAATGATCCACAATCTTCCGGCTTTCCGGTTGTTACAACAGTCTCATCGTCGTCAAATTGAGCTAGTGCAGCTAACAATGTTTCTATGTTTTCCATTAAAAAAAAACTTGATGACACCTAGAATCCACAATCCCTAACAAAGTGGTTATTATTTGACGGTAGTTTTTTCACACAGATACAATGTAGATACGAAAATGTACAGAAAGAAAAAGAGAATTGAATTGTACGATTGGCTCAGAATTCGGCGAGAGTGGAAATTGGGTGTAATCTGTGATTAACAGTGCTGAAAAATGGAATTGTACCAAGAATTTGGGTTGTGTTATTACATGTGGACGTGTTTCAAGAGTCAAATGCAGAAAGGTGAATGGCGGGCCACCCCAGGCCAACACGTGATAACTATTTTCAGACTTTTTTATAGTGCTATGCTGAGAGCAAAATGTGGACTAATCAACTTTTGAAAACTAGCACGGACGTCGACTCGAAAATAACAAGATTATAAGAAGTCGAGGTTTGAAGGTACTAATCAAAGTCGAATTGGTGATAAAAGAATATCAAAAAAAGAAAAGGAAAGCAAAATTCCAAGGACGATCCGACAAATTCACGATTTATTGGTCATGTTACGCCTTTCTACACGAGGACCCTCCACGTGGTCTCAACCATCCTACATGGCAAACGATTCGACAGTCCCACGCCCTGTACACTAACATGAGGAGAGCTCAAGCACGAACGACCCACTTTCCCCAAGAAGCGAAGCTGGACTAACCCTATTACAAGCGGACCCCAGAAGAAGAGTCGGTCCAGGACGAGATGGTAAAGGAAGCTTAAACAAATCTTGTATTATGAAATTAACAAGACAAATCACTGCCATCGTCGCAGCCGCCAACTTATTTGATCAAATCTAAGACCGCAAGCTAGGCCTTAGGGATATAAAATTGTATTAGCATTTAAAGCTGTGATTGATTGATGCATATAACAAGAAAGGTCGGTCATTTAGATGAGATCATGCACATTGTCATCCAACGGCCTTCATTCGTTTTGCCCAAGTATAAAATCTCACACTTAGTGTCATCCAAAAGTAATGCAAACTTAGACAATCAAAGCTATAATCTTGTTACCATACTTTCTACTCATTTCTCCCCAAAGTCGACCCCCTTTTTATATTGGAGACTCACGTTTAAAGATTTCTCACGCTCATATAATTATTTCTCCAACTAACTTGACCGTCGGAGTACGCGTGTCTAACTCTATCCCTATCGGATAAGGTCACGTGTGACTACCGATTTGTCCAAGTGTGCAAGAACCAAACTTGCGTGAATGTGAGAGGCCTTGAGATATGTTGGCTACATCATTGGTACATTTTTTTGGGTTAACGGATTGGCACCATCTTTGGGAAGCTCAACACTATATCCACGAGTGTCATTGTGGTAAAAGCCATAAAAAGTAAGCAAAGCCTTGAAAAAAGACTTGATTCTTGAAGAAAGAACCGTAGCTGAAAGGAAGCACTAAGAAACTTGTCTTTAGCTCAAAGTCAAGAACACTGAAAATTGTGTTTTTATACATTTATTTTATTGTCAAAACATGAAAATTTGTGGATTAATATGTTGAATATGTCTTATTTCTATGAAATTTATGTTTTCCAAGACAACATAATGAATGTAGCGGAATTGAGAAGAAATAAGGAAAGGGGACCAAAATGAAAGAAAATGAAAGTTTAGGGACTAAATCGCAAATATACAAAAGTTGGTTCGGAAGGCTAAATGGGGATTTGAAAGAGTTGGAAGCTAATTGGTTGAAGACAATAGGCTTTGGATGAAGAATTGTAGAAAATAATGTAAAAATAGCAAAAAATGGCAAAATTCAAAATTTGAGGACCAAAATAAAAATACTCAAGAGTTAATTCGGACCACAAGAAGATACTTTGAAGATTGCTATGAGACAATTGGATGTAATTGGAACTCAAAAAGGAATGTAATATGATAAAAAAATATATTATCAAAATCAATGTCCAGTTCGCACAAGATATATTACAGATTTTTAGCCAAAAATTAAGACTCATTTTTGGCATAGTAAATGTCTGAATTGGAAGAAATCTATTATATCAACATTTATCCATTTGAGTTATCTTTTCAAATTACTTTGAATTGCCTAAATCGGATATTAGGGGAAAACGTTATGACCAAACAACTGACTGCTCTGTAAAGAAATAAAATCCACGCGCGAATGCAACTTTCCTTATTCGATTAGAACTCTTTTGAAAACAAATTTGGACGTGATTTTCATCCAATTTTTGACTCCTACAAATACTTAATGGCATAATACATATTGTGAACGCCTCTATACACTTTTCTCTCATGTTTTGGTTCAAGAACACCATGAAGAACTAAACAATTTGGTAAAATAAGGGAGGAACTCATTGGATTTGGTGATTTCACGTCTATTATTATGTAATTTGTTATTTTTCTTGTTAAACAATTATATGTTTAGATTTTCTCTTCATAAACTTATTTTGAAATTTGTTTGACTGTTATTAGATTTTTCTTAGACATTAATAATGTTTTTCCATCAAACGATCGAAATACTTGTTGAATTTTAATTTCATTTATTTTATTGGTGTGATTATTTACTGCCTTATGCTTGATGTATATGGTCAATTTATAATCTGATTTCAATAAATAATTGTGAAAAATTATTAGAGAAAATCTAGATTATATGGTTACATTTGAATTAAATTGGTTTTTTAACGATAAATCTTTCGATTAGAGTGTCGGGAAAAAACCCTCTAATAGAGTTATAAAAAATGAATAATTGATGTCGAATGATCCGATCCAATTAAGGGAATTTCGATGCTTCACTGTTTTGACTCATTGATTTTAATTTCATCAGTTGATCCATTGATATTTAAATTGTATTTCGAATAACAAATCAATTTCAAACAATTCACGAAAAACCCTAATTTGTTGAACCCTTGAATATTTTTCCATCTCCTTGTGAAATCGACACTTCAAATTGTGTTACAATTATCACGTTATTCTTTGGGCGTAATCAAACATATTATGAGTTCCAACCACTACGGCTCGCAAGGCAGAAACAGACAACTTGAGGCTTCTAACGAAGAAGTCCTCCGAACAAATGTGAGCATGCATCGCCCCCATCACCAATATAGGCAAGGCGGTACCACTGCACGTCTAGCCAGGAAAGTGGGGGGGTGGGGGATGGCCACAAACATGAGGAACATGGCCCAGTAGAGTGCAACCGGCAACAGTTGCTCATGCAGATACACCAACGGTGGGGTATCGAATGCCTTAGCAGTGGAAAGTTTCCCCAAAAAGGCGAGTAAAATGACACGAGGACCTACCCTCAAATGCATAGAAGGGAGTTCAGTCCAGTGGGAATGGATACGTTCACAAATTATGCCACTAGCCAACCCGGTGACAACATGCCACCAAAGGGTAACTTCCTCCCAAAATATGCTCAAGAACGTGGACCCTAGAGGTCCACCAGTGTTTTTAACAAGATCGGACCATCAAGGCCTAGAAATAGGTCTCATCAGTCTCTCCTCATTCAAAGAGGACCAAATAGTGATCAAGGATATGAATCTCAAGGGGTTCTTCCTCTTCTCCCACTTAGAAATAAGAAGAAGAGAAGAAACGCTATGAAGTTGAGAAATCGAGCGAAAACTTCGTAACCCTCTCGTTACCAAGCTGAGGGTAATGATTCAAATGGTCCATACAGATCCTTTGAATTGGACGATGATGACAAAAGTCTTCCATTTCCCAAGAGTTGAGAAGTACCCCTATCCTAGATCACTTGGTGCCACCAAAGATACCCAAATATGAAGAAAAGGACGACCAGACTAAAGTGCATAGTGTTCCATCTTACATTGACCGAAACTGATGAAATTTTGTATAGCCATATATCCTGGCGACAGCATCAGAAGTGGGCCAGATCTCAAGAAAGCCTTTCTAAACTAATATTTTTCCAGTAAAAAAGAAGAAGCCCAAATCCAGAGGTTGCAAGACACGAGGTAGCAGGCATGTGTAACACTTAAAAAGCTACCTAGCTCGATTCACGGACGAAATGATATATTGCGAGCAGGTCACGGATAGGGAGGCCCTTTCGGCTCTGAGAGGAAGCATCAACATGAATACCTTCTTTTGGAGAGATGTACGAAACAAGAACCCCACATCCTATAATGCATTGGTAGAAATGATGATGAGCGAGATTCTCAACGAGGAGCTGATTTAACACTGCAACCGAACTTCGGCTTGGGACTCTCACCGCCTTAGAGACAGCGGCGAGGTCCTACATCACACTTGGTAAACCAGCAATAGACCCAAGCAGGACATGCCATCACCCCCACCTCAAACCGCACTAGCCACTACCACATTAAACGCAGTGCCCTCATTGGCATACGAGGGGGTTGAATATGAGGTCCAAAGACAACCGAATCAATCTAAGGAAAGAGGTAGGGGAAAGAGTAAGGAGCCTACAAATAGGCAATACTGCACCTACCATCGAATCTACAACCACAGCACTGAAAATTACATATCCAAACCATACCATGAGGAACCAACAGACTCCCATGTTGAGAGGAGAAACGCTCATCAAGTACAACAAAATGCGTCTCAACCTAGGCATGAACGATAACTCGACGTGGTGAGGCGAGACAACATCACACGGGTGAATCACCTAGGCAAGACGTGAGGAGGAAAGAAACAAGCCAAGAGGCGTTCAAAGGCTAAGGAGAGAACCCCTCTTCGATGCAGATAATGACCCCATCTAGGAGATTAACACTATTATTGGTAACCTACATGTGGGAGTAGACTCAAGGAATGCTAATAGAAATTATGCAAGAGAAGCCAATGATGCTCCCATCACGAGCTATTTGGTCAACAGCACCCCCCGTGGGTCTGGGAACGCCCCATCAATAACCTTCTCATGAGAAGATGCCATTGGGGTTTATTACCCCATTACGACGTTTTGGTAGTAAGAGCTGTCATGGCCAGAAAAGGGGTCAAATGCATGTTGGTAGACAATGGGAGTTCTGTCAACATCTTATTTGGAACTACCTATGACAAAATGATGATAAGTCATGAGCTCAACCCCATGACCACCCTTTGTACAATTTTACTAGCACAACAATGTTCATAGATGGAGAATCACACAACAGTAGAAATGAGAACACCCCCACTTGCTGCCCATCACTTCATGGAATTCTTCATTGTAGATCACCAGTTCGCCTATCATGGAGTGTTAGGGCAACCTGCTTTGAAAGAACTTGAGGCAGTCACATCCATACATCACTTGTATATGAAGTTCACCACTGATAGAGAGATCGCTACGGTGTGAGGGGATTAGGTGGGTTCGAGAGATTGCTACCTCAGCTCTTTGCGAAAGTCCAAGCTCCACAGGTTAAACATGGTCTTAATAGCCATTGAGATGGTTGATGCGCCTGAAAAAGGTTCTACCCTTGAATAAGGGGAACACGTCAACATGATAGATGCCCTTGAAGAAGGAGTCATCAATGTGGATTTGGACCTTAGGGTCACCGAATCGAACTCACAAATGACCTCAGTTGAGGAGCTAGAATCTTTTCCAGTGGATCCACATTACCCTACAAAGATGCTACAAGTAGGGAAGGAACTTGAGTTGGAAGAAAAGATGAGGCTCAAAGGCTTCCTGCTTAACAACTTAGACATGTTTGCATGGAAGTACGAAGATATGGTAGGCATCGACCCCAAATTTAGCTACCATTGTCTTAATGTGGACCCCGAAGGATAGCTTTTTGCTTCCAAAGATCAGCTAGTTGGTTGACTTCACTACAGGGCATATTTCATGGATGCATATTTAGGGTACAACCAAATCCCCATGTACCCAGCTGACGAGGAGAACACTTTATTCATCATCGATAGAGGCCTCTACTACGATAAAGTGATGCTGTTAGGCCTAAAAAAATTGCAGGGCTACCTGTCAACGGCTGGTCAACAAGATGTTTGCTGACCTTATAGGCAAAACAATAGAGGTTTACGTCGACGACATGTTACTAAAAAGCCTCAAGATTGCGAACCACATCGAACACCTAGAGGCCGCTTTCAAAATCTTAAGGAAGTAACAGATGAAGTTGAACTCTTTAAAGTGCACCTTTGGTGTGGTTTTGGGGAAATTCTTGCACTACATTGTCAACCATCGGGACATAGAAGTGAACCCTAAAAAAATCAAAGCCCTACAGGATATTAGCACAAATTGCTGAAGAACACATTCTTTGCATCTCTGTTTTAAAAATCTTTGCTGAGTGTTGCAGCACTTACAACATTATCACAAACTACTAAGGAGCATGTCCTTTCTATGAGTCCAAGAAATTGAAATTCTTTTACAATTTTATTCCAAATATGGAAACAAGATATTACTACAAACATTGTCCCCAAGACTACTAATAATATTTCTTAAGATGTTCTCCATTTCAAGGAAGCAAAATAGGGTATCCTTGCATTTTCTCCAACTCGTGCCTTTTGGGAGAATCTTGACTACCATATAGGGTCCTTCTAGTTATGACCTAATGATCCGGCATTAAGTTTCATAGTTGCCAAGAAAATCTTTCGTAGTACCAAATCACCAACTCTAAACTTTCTAATACGTATTTTCTAGTTGTCATACCTTGCACTCCTTTGTTTATAACCTAAGCTCAACTTCATTTCTTTTTTCTTCTAATAGGTCGAGCACAATGTGTAATGCTTCTTCACTATTTTTTTCATTGAAGAATTGAGTTTAAAATGAAGGAATTCCCATCTCAATGGGACTTTCTGTTTCCAGACCAAATAGCTAAGGAAAAAGGTATTTTCCATGTTCTAGTTCGTGAGGTTATGTAGTACGCTAGTAGGACCATAATACACTTGGGAGTTCATCCGTCCATGCTTTTTTGAAAGTGTCAAGATGAGCTTTGAAGGTGTTTTAGATTATCTTATTGATGGCCTCATGATGGCCTCAACTTGTCCATTTGTTTGGGGATGATTTGCTGTGGAGAAGTGCTTCCTAATGTTGAACTCTTCACAAAAGGTTTTCACTTGTGCATGGTCAAACTGTTTTCCATTATCCGTGACAATTGAATGAAGTATGCCAAAACTGCAAATGATTGATTTCTAGATGAAATTCGTTATTTTATGCTTGATTATTTTTGCAAATGGTTCGGCTTGTGCTCATTTGATGAAGTAATCGACCGCAACAATAGCAAACTTAGTTTCACCTCTTTAAGTAGGCATTGGCTAATTAGCTCTATCTCCCATTAAGTTGTTGACACTTGTCACATTTTTTCATGAATTGTAGGGCATCTCTCTTTATGGTAGGCTAGAAATATCATTGCCTCAGAATTTTGTGGGCCTAGAATTGTATCACAACGTGATTATCACAAATTTCTTCATGCACCTCTTATAGAGCATATATGGTGTCTTCTTCATTTAAAATCTTAATAGCGATGTCGTATATCCTCTTTTGTATAGGACATAATCAATTAAAGTATACCTAGCTAACCTTAAACTCAAATTTTGATCTTTTTAGTAGTCAGTAGGGCTTATTCCATGTTTGAGAAATCGGATGAAGTCATCCATCCATGTAGGTTTAGGGTCTATGACCATAAATAAATCATGTTCTCCTCAGTAGTTGGGTGTCTAACTTTTTCTGAAGAGACACTATTAAGCTCATTCACCTCTTTGTTGGTAGCGAGTCTGGCTAAAGCATCAGCATGACTGTTTTAGGATCGAGGTATTTGTTTTACATGTGTCATTTCAAAGTTTTGTAATTCTTTCTAGACAGCATGGAGTGTAACTACTTAGTCTATCTTCTGTCCTCCTTGGTTTAGAAAAATTCATTAATCTGATTAACAATGAGTTATGAGTCATTGTGTAACACAACCTTAGATATTTTTATTTCTTTGACCATTTTCAACACAGCTATGAATGTTTTATACTCAGCTTCATTGTTGGAGGCTTTGAAATCCAAAAAAAATAGTGACAATCTGGCTTATCAATACTATCACAGCTCCAAACTATCCCTTTGTAATTCTTCATGTGGATCTGAACTGAACTTAGCCACAAAGTTAGCTAAGGCCTACCATTTTATGGTTGTGTGTGGCCTATATAAAATGTCAAACTTTTCGAGCTCAACGACCCATTTCACCAAGCATCTTGAGATATTTGGTTTTTACAAAGAACTTTCAAAGGGTAAATGGTCAAGAACTCTGTGGGATACTCTAGGAAGTAAGGTCGCAACTTTCTTACTAGCATGATCAAAGCATAAACTAGCTTTTCCATGGGAGAATATGTAGTTCAACATCATAAAGAGCTTTGCTGACATAATACTCTGGATATTATACTCTATCTTTTTCTCTAATAAGTATATCGCTTAAGGCATTCTCAAAAATGGCTAAGTGAAGTGGCAGTCTTTCAATCGCCTTATGTTTGGAGAATGGAGATGGCTGAGCTAATCATATCTTTAGCTCTTCAAAGGTTTTATGACATTCTTAGGTCTATTTAAACTTCTTCCCTTCTTGAAGTGTGTCGAAAAAGGGTTTACAATGATCATTAAACTTGGAGACAAATTTTCTTGAGGCAGCAATTCTCTCTGTAAGGCTTTGGATCTTCTTAGGCCTGGTTGGTGCTTTCATTTCAATGATTGTTTGTTCTTTTTGTATTGGCATCAATTCCTCTATGATTTACCATATAGCCTAGGAATTTTCTAGAGTTTACTCCAAATGCACACATGAGGATATTAAACTTCATTTTGTATCTTCTGAGGATCTTGAACATTTCTAGAAAAACGTAGGATGTTATCCTTAACAGTGACACTTTTTACTAAGTAATTGCTCGTTAGTCTCCATTGCTCTTTTTGACAAGCACTAAATTGGCGACCCATTTGGGATAGGTTGTTTCCTTAATGAATCTATCACTAAGTAATTTTTCTACCTCTTTTCGTAAAGCCTCATATTTTTAGGCTTAAGTGGTCTTCATATTTACTGTTTAGGTCAAGCTAAAGGATCAATATTAAGCTTATGGCTAGAAGTCATGGCTCCAAGCAATCACATCCAGGTTTTTGTTGAAGAAATCTACAAGCGCAAATCGGAGTGGTTGTCTAATTCCTCCACAGGCTTTGTTGTTTTGTCGTTAAATTTGATTATGGGGTCTAGTGTACTAAGATTCAACATTACTTGATATACCATGTTTACTCTGTACAAGGTTGGAATAGTCTGGACTTTCTATATGGTAGGGTAATGCACCAGTGACATTTTTCTGTAGCCTCTTTGTTACCTTTGATCTCTCCTATTATCAGGTGTTGGGAATTAGATTGAGTAATGATATTTGAGAGAATTGCTCTTAAACAAAAAAAAATAGAGATTGTCCTATAATCACATTGTATGGCGAGGGGAGTCTAATACAACAAATTCAGCAATAACTTAGTCCGACGGGAGATTTTCTTGACCTCCACAATAAGCTTGATTTGTCCTTTCAGCATCGTCAAAGCTCCATTCAATTCAAGGATTGTACCTGAGTATTGTTGCAAAAATGCAAATGAATTCTCATCCACTCAAGGGTTTTGACATATAGGATATTAAAGGATCTTTTGTGTCAATTAACACTTTAGGTACACTTGCACCAACAATGGGTACAGAAGTTACTAAAACACCTGGATAAGGGTAAGGATCTGCCTCAATTTTGTTGAAGGATAAACTATCATCCCTTGGTCTTTTACAGTGCTTCTCTGTGATGCTTATTTTGGTTAGGTCTACTAAAATTGGTATTTTTCAATCAAGCTTCCTCAATCAATCAAGCTGACTTTCTTGGAACATGTTTACCCTAGATCTGGGTAGGTCAACATTGTGGGAACTATCCTCAGCTTGGTCACCTCATACCTAGAGTTGGAAACTTTATGCAGTGGTGAGAGATTAAGGTGGCAACTTTCAATTCGTGCAATATAAGTCTTCCAAAATTGAATTATAGTTGGATGGTAGGTCAACTAACACAAAGTCGGTGATGATTCTTCTTTGGCAAAGAACGTTCCCCAGTTTAACAATGAGAGCGATTGGACCTCGTACGTCAATGGGATCACCTGTGAAGCCTTACAGTTTCCTAGGATAAGGTTGTAGATATTTTTCTTGAATTTTCATTTGCTCCAAGATTTTGGAGTATAGGACATTAATAAAAATATCATTATCTACAAGAGTTCGATGTATACTTATTCCAGCAATAGGCATGGTGATTATCAAGGCATTACTCTGGTTTTACATTATGCCTAGGAATCATTTCTCGAAAAACTAAACCACTCTAAACACTGTGTAGCTATAGGGTTGGACTTATGTTATCCCAAATCAAAATTTTGCTAAAATCGTGCATCTCTAACATGTTTTCAACTTCTCTTCTTGATCCTTCCGTACATTGACCTTTATTGCTAGTTGTCCTAGAAGGATAGGTTGCAAGTTCACTTGTTGATACGACAAAAAGGGCTGGACATGGGGTACTTGAGTCACTTTCCCTGGTTTGGCTACAAATTCTCGTAGTTGTCCTTCCTTGATAAAGGCTTTCACTTGTTCTTTTAGACTTCGAGAATCTTCTATGTTATGACTTGACGACCTATGATACCGATAGTATCTATTTTGATTAAACCCTATGATGTTTTTTCTCCAAGTGAAGGGGTATGCGAAAGACCTCATTATCCCTTACTTGCATGAATATCCTCTCTAGGGATGTGTTCAAGAGATGATAGTGTTGAAACCTTTCAAGGTATAAGCAAGGTCGTTCTATGTCCCTTTTTTCTTTTCTTCATTCAGGTATGGGTCTTTTATCTGCCTTTTTGTCTTTGGACCGAGTTTCGTGATTGAGCTTAATTTTTCCTTCTTCTTGGTCCGAGTTCGCTTCTTCTACGCTGATATGTTTTCATAACGACTAAGGAATTCATGGTAGGTTTTAGGTCTATTCTCATGAACATATTAAATAGGACTCTCATGAGAGCTACATCGTCAGAGATATTTTTTCTACTTCTATAGACTTTTTGTGAAACTTGTAGTCGTAACTTTTTACAGATTTATTTCGCTCTTGTTTAATGTTCACTAAGCATTCCTTAGGCATAGTTTTAGCCTTGGAACCCATAAACTGAGCTAAGAATGTAGTGTTTAGGTTCATTCAACTTTTGATAGACCTTTGGTGTAATCTCGTAAACCACATTTGAGCTTTATCCCCTAGTGTTAAGGGGAAAGCTTTGTACATGACGGGTATTTGTCTAGATGGCTAAAGGGATCACCTTTTCCATTATACCCAGTAAGTTAAGGAATTTTCAACTTGTCATGCAAGGATTCAGCAAGTACATCATTCATGAAAGGAGAGTGACGGCTAGTGAAGCACTTCTCAATAGTTCCTTTATACTTGGCTTTCAATTAGCTATGCATTTTCTTAACTGGCTCATTTTAGGCTCATCATCTTCTTCTTTAATGAATTACGTTTGAGCAGGACTAGGTTGCTCATTTCTAGATGCTAATGAATGATATGTACCCAGCTAGTCGAATAAACTTCTTATATTCTTTGTCGTTTGTTTTGGTGGTGAGGGAGGGCTCTTCACCTCATCAATCGGATTTTTGACGATTCTCTCTTAGATAAGTGTAAGCTTATCTAGATTGGAGGTCGTCCAATTATTTTCCTCAAATGAGATTTCACCTCGATTTCAGCCATGGGAGAAGTGGCAACCTGATTACGCCCAAAGAATAACGCGATATTTATAGCATAGCTTGGGGTGTCAATTCCACATGGAGATGGAAAATTGCTCAAAGGATCAAAAGGTGAATGTTCTCTTGGAATGTGTAATAGAATTTATTGTTTTAGTGAAATTTAAATTAAAGTTTGAAATAACGAAATTAAAATTAATGTTTGGAATAGTGAAGCGCCGAAACTCCCTCAATTGGATTGGGTCATTCAGCATATTACTCAATTAGAGGTTTTCATCCTAACTCTCTAATCGGAAGATATATTATTGCAAATCAATTTATTTCAATTGTAATCCTAGAATCTAAATTTTCTATAAAACATTCCCACGTTTTTCATTCGAATAAGATTAAGAAACGACCATATACATCGAGCATAAGGTAGTAATTAATCACACCAATAATGAAAATTTGAGATTAAAATTCAACAAATACTTCAATTATTCAATAGAAAGAGCGTGACTAGATCTATGAAGAATTTAATAAAAGTTAAATCAATATCAAACAAATTCATGTAGGAAAAGTCTAAATCCTAGAATTACTCAACAAAGAAAGATCCAATTACATGAATAGATGTTACTCGACTTTTTGCTTATTTTCTTGCTTCTTCTTATCCAATGCTTTATTCCTTAGCTCAGTTTGACATCGTCATCTTCATATCTTCGTTTTGCCTTCCAAATCATCTTTTTGAATATTTGCAATTTGGTCCTTAAATTTTCATTTCCTTCAATTTGGTTATTTTTCCCATTGTTTCTCCTTGTTTCCGCTACATTTATCACGTTGTCCTGCAAAACATAAATTACATAGAATTAAGCTATATTCCAATATATTAATCAACAAATTTTCATGTTTTGACAATAAAATAAGTGTGTTAGGACAAAACATAAATTACATAAATTCAAGCTATATTCCAATATATTAATAAACAATTTTTCATATTTTGACAATAAAATAAGTGTGTAAAAACATATTTATCAAACTCTCCCAAACTTGAACTATTGTTTGTCCTGAAGCAAAACTGTAACTTAACTCTACATAAAACATGGTTTGTCAACCTGCCATATCTCAGAATTGGAATTTAGTATTCAAACAAATGAAAAATTACAACAGTGTAAAAATTAAATCAATCTCCGCATGTTATATGCATAAACCAATGTGTGTGTGTGAAAACTCATGTCAATATATTAAGATCGTGATTGACTCAACATCTGACCCGTAGTAGTCAAATATATAACCTTACTTCGCTCAAGAGATACACACCCCAAAACTTACGATTTTCACTCAATTTTCTCGGGGTTCATCCTAAGTTAAACTTATTCAATTCTATTCCCTACCTTCTCTTAGTTTGGATATATTTCACTATTACAAGTTTACACTTCAATAAGTCGAGATTCTCCCATATTTTTTATTGCTTCAACCCTTAAAACTAAATTAAATTACTTGCTTCTCATCAAATGTATAGTTTTATCGACCAAATGTCTGGGAATCAATATATTTGTGTATTTTTATTTTCATTATTCATGTTTTCTCTTTTTTTTTTTCTTTTTTTTTTTTCAAACATTTTCTCATTTGCTTTCTATATAACTCATGTAGCGAGTTTTAGGATGATGATTCTCAAGTCACATGACCATAGGGTGCCATGTTTTAAATCACCCTTACAGGCTTAATCAACCGAGTTATACAGGCTCGAAAATATGCTTTTATTCACTTAGTAATTAGTGCAATGCCCATTTTCTTTTAGATATTCAGTTTCTAAAACTAACATCTAACTTAAAACTTTTATCTCGTTTTTGTCTCATTGGTTTTAGACAATCCACACAAGATAATTTTCATGCACGAAATCCCAACTCATCTCAATGTTTCCCTGTAACAGCTCAATCATCTTCAAACTACCTTATAGTTGGATTATGGATCAATACTATAGAGGTTATTTGGTTTTACTTACTATATTCAACTATTTTCTAAATACTGAACCACATCGCTAACTAAATATGCCAAACATGAGTAACGTGCATAGAAAATGTCAAGTTTCTCAGAAACAGGTTTTGACTAATCTAATACTACATTATTTTTATTATTCACAGTTGATACGTATTCCAATATTCACATCATAGTTGACATATTTATCAAACTCACACAAGCACACAAAGCTAAATCTATAATCTAATGCTCAAAAATAAATAATTAAAAAAACTGCAAATAAATGAATGAAAACTGCAAAATTTTTTAGCACATACAATCATACAAAAATTATAGTAAAATGATGAAGGCCCACCCCCAAACTTATTTGAAACATTGTCCTCAATGTTTAGATAATCACAAAATGAAAAACTAAAAAACATTTAAAGAACGTGACAAATATACAATAAAATAAAGAGAATGGGGCTTAAAGTACTCCATTGATCAGTATGGAGGTGATGGATAAAAATCGGAGCCGGATGCGCCATCAGCTGATGGTAGAGGGAGTCATGCAAGTATCTATCGCATCATCTCAGATTGTTGTGTGAACTCGGCCTCTATGCTCTGAATGTGTAGAGATTGTTCCCGCACTTCATTCTTGATGTTACCCAAGCGATCCCAAGTCTCGTTAGCCCTCAACTGAATCCCATCGACTCTGCCCACATAGTTATCCAGCCGTCCATTCAAGACCTCAACCTCCTTGTGCTCAACATATCATTCCTCACAATCTGGATATCCATGCCTACAATGCCCATAGCCTACTAAAGACTCTCAATATCCCGGCTAGATCTAATCATAGTGGCAAATATGTCCTAGCAGTTGTGTATCAACGTCCAATGGTGTTGGAGGTAGTGATGGTACCTCAGGCATCTTAGAGTCCTCAGCTCACTGTCCCTGTACAACATGCTGCTGTCTCAATCGCTCCATTTCCTATTTCTCTCTGTGTTTTTCCCTAGCTCGATCCTGAGCTTCCAAGGTAGAGCATTTTATGAAAGGGCTGGGTCTCTCGGGAAGCTCCCCGAATGGGATAGTAACGCCCGATTGCATATCCCACTAATCAAACTTGAAAAAATCAACGAACGATGTCGATCTCCCCAGACACCCTGTGAATGAATCTGTTTATAAATAAAGGTAGCCAGTCGATCTTCTACCCTCTAACCAAGTGATAAATGAAACTGACTGCAGGATCGTTGAATGTCATCCTATGTGAAGTTGGCTCGATGTTATGACAAATAAATAGTCATAGAATGGCTATAGACAATGTAAGCTCAATCTTATGCCATACTAGAGTATGTAATGGCCAAGCATTCTCACACCCAAGCAATACTCCCCCGACCATGTTCCAACGGAAGTCTCCAAGAATGGGAACTATGTTATCCCATGATAATTGGTGGTAATCACGTATTACCTCGAGTGAAAACACGATCCATTTGTCCCTTATCCACATCTGATGTAGATGCTTGAATTTTGAAATGTCTATCTCTCTATTGAAGTTCGCATAAAATTCACGAACCACGCCATCGTATACTGGGTGAGGTCTTTCAACCGCTTTATCCCAACCGCAGTTTTGTACCAAAGTCACGATCTCAAATTCAAGAAAATCTTCTAATCTGACTCGCCATTCTGGAAGCAGTGGCCAGTGACTAATAACATCTGAGTATCGCATGGTGGCCTCCTGATCTAAAAATATTTGTATTCTTCCTTCAGGTTGCCTCGTTAGTGCGGTACCCGAAGTGGAGGCCACATTTTCCTTACCTTTGGAAGTACGCTTAGGAGGCATTCTACAAACACTACAAGAATTAAAACATGTAAGTTACAAGAATTAAAACATGTAAGTTAACTGTGATACGTAAATGAATACCGTAGTACTTTGGAGATAACATAAGAAGAGGAGTATTAAATCCCTAAACTTATGTCACAAGCTTGCATGATACTTAACTAATCGAAAATTTCATGTATGTTACCAAACAACACAAAAGAAATCATGTGACGATACCATGCTCGACTAAGTGTGTAGTGAAATATGGGTATTATAAAAAAAATTCAAATGGGAGTTCACAAACCCATTATCAATTCAAACAATGAAAATTTTGTTTTTAAAATCATGTTCGACCAAGCAAGTTCGCCTCTGGACACCGTAGAGAAAAATCAAAATTTTCCCAAGCAATCTCTGAACATATGAAAGAATGTACATTAGTCTCACACATGTTCAAATTTGAGGTCAAATGGACTTCATTTGAATTAGAAAACAGAAAGACAAAGTGAGTGATGTGAAGTAAATTTTGCAAGCCATGTCATGCCTATGTGTGACATTGTGAGTTTTGGTGGTTCCAAATGCATTAGTCAATGTAGTTTAACACAAAAATCAAGCCCAAACATATAAAAATTATGTTACATTCGAGATGAACCCTACTTCAACGCCAATTTTCACACGTACATCTTTTTTTTATATATAAAACTTCCAAAGCAATGGCATAAATCAAGCCCCAATTTTTTTTTTTTTCAATTCAACTCAGCAATGTGAAGGGCTTGGGTCTTTTTAAAAACGGTTTTGGGACCTTTTTTTAACTCTATGCGACAGCATAGAATTAAGTGTTGTGGTTGCATAGAGCAAAGCGTCAGGGCCAAGTTAGGCTATAATGCAATGGATACGACCGCATCCTGGTATCTCTATGTGACCGCATGGACTACCATGATGGGGTGTTTATGCTTGTATCAAAAATTTTCCATTTTCGACCATTTGAGACTCTTGAAGCTTCGATTTTCATGCTATACTAGTCTAAATAGATGTAATGAGTATATGCAACATGGAAAATTTTTTAAAACATACTTAACTCTTTAAAAACTCATTTTTGGTAAAGTTTTACTAAAAAAAACTCGGTTTTCGCTCTACAATCAACCTGGCTCTCCCACGCTCCCAAAACTTGTCAAAACACATTTTGAACCAAATGGAGTGCGTGGATGCCATGAATTTAGTTCCAAAAATATTTTCGAACATGGAAAAACATGTTGATCCCGAAAAGCTCAAAATTTATTTTTTTGCCTTGAAATGCGTGACTTTCACCTTAAATCAATTAAGTACCATTCCAACACCCTCCAAAACACACTTAGGCTTTTTTTTTAGAAATTCCACGATGACTTATGCAATTCACAACAAACTATGCAACTCTCCCTCCAACCAAGTCGGACATTGTCCTTAATGTCTAAACATGCCTACCAAAAGAAAAATGAAGAGTATCACCTGAATACTGAAGTAAGTCAACATAGGGTTGGACCGATGGTCAACCTGAAAAGTACTCAATTGAATAAAAATGAAGCAAGAAATGAAAAGAAACCTAAAAAAAACAAAACTAATAAACAAAAATGAAAAATGAAAAGTATACATGAGGAATGTCAAGGATGGTAAACAGGGTCTGCAAGATGAATTTCTTCCACTACAAACACATGTTGTCCATAAACGATCATAAAACTCTATCAATTCACTTTAAATACCCTACTATCATTAGGATCTTCAATTTCAACGGCCCCATTTTCGAAAACTTCTTTCACGACAAAAGGGTCAATTCACCTAGATCGAAGTTTTTTTGGATGCTTGTGAAGTCTAGAATCATATAAATATACTTTTTGATTTGGTTCAAATATTTTTCTAAGAATGTTTTTATCACGAAAAGCTTTTATTTTCTCCTTGTAGATTCTAGAACTCTCATAAATGTCATTTCTCAATTCTTCTTAACTCATTTAATTGAAATTTTCTAAGCTTACCTCTCTCATCTAGATCAAAATTAAAATGTTTAATTGCCCAATAGGCTCGGTGTTCAAGTTCTACAAGTAAATGGAAATGCTTTCCAAAAATAATGCTATTTGGTGACATGCCTAGGAAAGTCTTAAAAGTCGTACGGTAAGCTCAAAGTCCATCGTTCAGTCTTAAAGACCAATTTTTGCAATTAGGGTTCACCATTTTCTCCAAGATTTGTTTAATTTCCCTATTAGCCAATTATACCTATCTACTAGTTTGGGGGTGAAAAGTAGTAGAAATTTTATGAATAACCCTATACTTTTTCATGAGTGCTTCGAATGAACGGTTGAAAAAGTGTTTGCCTCTATCACTAATAATAATACGTGGTGTGCCAAATCGAGACAAAACATTTTCTTTTAGAAATTTAACAACCATTTTATTGTCATTAGCTGATGTTTCTACCCATTTAGACACGTAATCAACTATCACAATAATGTACAAGTAACAAAAGAGGGTGGAAAATGTCCCATAAAATCAATTCCCCAACAGTCAAATATTTCAATTACCAAAATGAGATATAAGGGTATCATGTTATGCCGGGACAAAACACCTTAATTTTGGGATCTTTCACAAGATCTACAATAATCATTAGTTTCCTTAAATAAAGTAGGCCAGTAGAAATCACATTGTAAAAATTTTGCTGCAGTCTTTTTTATAGAAAAGTGGCCTCCACATGCTTGGGTATAACAAAAATTTAGCACACTAGGTATCTCCCATCACGGATACAACGTCTTAAAATTTGGTTGGGCAGTATTTAAATAGACATGGATCATCCCAATAAAAATGAGATACCTCAACCAAGAACTACCTCTTATCCTGTGCGCTCCACTCTTTAGAAATCTCACATTTAGTCAAATATTTGACAATGTGAGCAAACAATGATAGTGAAGAGACAGAAAACAAATTCTCATCTGGAAATTCATTTCTGATTGGTAATGTGATTGTGTTGTCCTTGAAAGTTAGCCTTAATAGATGTTCTGCCATCACATTCTCCACTCCTTTCTTATCTTTAATGGTGATGTCAAATTCCTGCAAAAGTAAGATCCACCGTATTAACCGAGCCTTAGTATCCTTCTTTACGAGAAGGTACTTAAGGGCTGTATGATCTATGAATACTGTAATGGGAGAGACAATCAAATAAGATATAAACTTATCAAGCGCAAAGACTACAGCTAGTAACTCTTTTTCAGTTGTAGAATAGTTCATTTGAGCACTATTAAGAGTTCTACTAGTATAGTAAATATCAAAAGGCTTCCCTTCTCTACGTTACCCATGAATTGCACCTACCGCATAATCACTAACATCACACATGATTTCAAACAATAGTGTCCAATCAGGTGGTTGTATAATGGATGCTGAAGTAAGTTTGTCAATCAGTATTTTAAATACATCTTGACATTCGAGAGTCCAATCAAAAGCGGTATCTTTATTTAGAATGTTACACATTGGTCTAGAGATAGGTCAAAAGTTTTGTATAAACCTTCTATAGAAACCTAAATGGCCTAAAAATAATCTAACATCTTTTATTGTCTTTGGTACACACAATTTAGAGATTAGTTCAATTTTAAACTTGTCAACCTCTATCCACCTAGAAGAAATCACATGCCCTAAAACAATTTTCGAATGTAACATGAAATGACAATTTTTCCAATTTAAAACTAACCCTTTTTCCTCACACTGTGTCAAAACTCTCTTTAAATTTAACAGGCATGCATCAAAAGAAGTTTCAAACACAATCAAATCTTCCATGAACACTTCCATGCAATTATCTACCATGTCACTAAATATACTACTTGATTCTAGAGCAAGCATTAATTTAATGATATTATCTATCTACATGAAATTAGGATTAGGGGATCCAAAATAAACTTCAATATTCTACAGTTGGCTGGCATGTCACTCGATCATCTTTATGGAGTGGTTGATGATATGCTCATCAAAACCGGAGATCTCATCTTTTTAGCTAATTTCATTATCTTTAATATAGAAGGAGATCGAGATATACTGGTAAGTTTGGGAAGACCATTTTTAACAATGGACTAGCATTAATTGATTTTAAAAAGGGTGAGATAATCTTGGAGGTGAAAGAAAAACAACAAACCTTCACCATGAATATTCCACTCAGGCAACCACCTTATTTCTAGAGGAGTGCAAAAGAATTGACTATGAAGAAAATTATGATTACAGAAGTCATCACTACAAAAAAAAAGTAGGTAGCCCAACATTTAGGGACCATTGTTAAAAAAATTAAAATTTGGAGACCCGAAGATGAATAAAAAAACATTTTCCAGTGTTGCCGATACAAAGTTGAAAACTTCATATTCAAACTACCATGAATATCCAAAACAATAAAGTCAAAGTAATGACTATAAACAAACGCTTATTGTGAGGCAACCCAATTTCTTTTACTTTTTTTTATTATGCTTTCTAGATTATAAAATTAGTAAATTTTATTACTTTCAGTAGTTTAGTAATCTTCATCCCAATATTGCCCCATAAGATATTAGGTGTTTGAGTTTATTATTCTATATATTTTGATTAAACATGACAACTGAAAATATACAACTTAACACTAGATAAGGGAAAGGACATAGGAACATGGACCATCTAAATCCAGCACTTTCATGCCATTCTATCCACACCATTTTCAAATTGATACTAGGAAAGTACTCATTCCATTCTTTTCCGTTAATTTTTATATATTATATTTTGTACTTTTAAACATTGAAGACAATATCTGTTATAAGTTTAGAGGTTAGAAAGCATCAATTTCACATTTTTTTACTGTTTTGCTTGCATGTCAGTATGTAAAAAAATGAATTTTTTTTTTTGAAAAAATAAGTTCTTTTCAGCGTAATTATTATTTTTATATGCTTGTGTGGGTTAAAATAATATTTCCTACTATGGTACCTATATTTGGAACCATGTATTAGACTATAAATTGTGAAAATGTTGTATATTAGGTCAATTTATGCTTATTTGATGTGAAACTTGGTATTACTTTGCGCACTAAGTTTATGTTTTGATTCGTGAATGATTAATTTAATTCATGTAATTGAAAAGGTTGAATATAGAGGAACTTAGATGCTAAACTCGAAAAACCATTCAATATACACTCTTAAATCAATTCTAGGAAAGTTGTGGTAATTGAACTATAGAGAGGCATTGAGAAAAATATAGATTCCGCGTGTGAAAACTTTTGTTGGACTGTTTGAGGTCAATAAGATGAAAGTTAGGTTAAAATCTTAAGCTAGAAGTCGATTTTTCGTAATGAGTATTTAATAAGGGGCATTGTACTAATTATTGTATAAAAAAAGGAAAAATGGTCTTGATTCACGAGTAAAACTACCCTATAAAAGATCCTAATGATGACATATTGAAAATTCCAAAAAGAAAACTCGAAAATGAAACAAGCTAATGCATGAAATAGAATACATAAAGTAAATATGAAAAAAAAAAGGTGCATGAAACAGAAGACACACTACATACTTTGATTAAACCTTGAACATTTGCTTGAAATAATTTAATTTTTTATAAGAGATTATTAGCTCAGTTAAGTCTTAAAGGTTGAAGTAATCAAACTATAGTGGAATCCTTATTTGTTAAAATGTTAACTAGCAATTAGTGAAATCCATCCAAACTATAGAGAGTGATGATTAGTAAATGAATTCAACCTTATATTACACATTGGAAAAATAATTAAAACAATAGGTTTGTGGTTTGCATCTCATGAGAGAAAAAATGATAAATTTGACCATCGAATCTATAATACTCTACATGAATCTTCACCAACGTCGGTTTTGCATTAGATAAGTATAAATTAACTTAGGCAACATGACTTTAACACAGAAATTCCAATCTTCAGACCAACGACAGATTATCTAATCATCTTTATTTAAATTTGTTTGGTTGAATTATGGTATATTTTGTTTAAGGATGGACAAATGTTTAAGTTTGGTGTGTTTGATAAGTGTACAAACTATATTTATTTAGGCCATTAAATTGGAGTATTTATTATTGATATAGATGAATAATAGCTTAATAGCGTGTTAATTTTGTTTATTAGGTAAAATTCGATGTAAATTGGTTAAATTGGAAGAAATGAACGAAAAACAGGCGAAAATGAAAAAAAAAATCCAAAGTTCGGGAACCAAATTACAAGTTTTCAAAAGTTATTTGAACAACCAAACAATGATTGAAGAATTTATGTAGTCAATTGGATGCAATTGGTAGATGAAGAACCAAGATCATATCAAGAAAGGACTCAAGAGGCACATTAGATGAAGCAAGGACCAAAATGAAGATGTAGAAGCCCGGGAAAAAAAAATTTTGAATTAGACTCATATTTTAATGTGATGATTTAATACCCGAGCCTTACGTTCGACCCACATGAAAAATGAAAGCCGAATACTAGTTCGATATGCCTTAAATAAATATTTCTAAGACCAAATTCACTCTCGCCTTATTTTCATAGGGACCAAATTATAAGTTTTAAAAATGAGAGGTAAAAGAGAATTTATAATTTTCTATTTGAGGATTAATGTTGATATTTTCTTATCTTGTTAAGTAAATAAATTACAAGGACCAAGAATAAAATTTATTTAATGAACCACTTTATTTTTCCTCAAATTCACAGAGAGAGAGAGAGAGAGAGAGAGAGAGAGAGAGAGAGAGAGAGAGAGAGAGAGAGAGAGAGAGAGAGAGAGAGAGAGAGTATATCTCATTAATTGGTGAGTGAATAAATCATTTAAATTCCAAAACACACCCACATGTATTACATGTTTTCAAAATACCTAAAATTTTGGAATGAAACTTACAATTAACCAATTTTAAATTCTTTAATTGGGAGTGATGAATGCAACCGTTTTTTTCTTTACCTTTCANCATGTTTTCAAAATACCTAAAATTTTGGAATGAAACTTACAATTAACCAATTTTAAATTCTTTAATTGGGAGTGATGAATGCAACCGTTTTTTTCTTTACCTTTCATTTACTAATTATTCATACTTTCTATTATATGTGTGTAATTTATACATCGAAATATATACACTTTGAACAAGAAAGAAAAATTCCAAAGTAAGGGAAAGAAAAGAGAAACAGATTTTTTAAAAAAGCATTGGTTGCATTCAGGAAACAATATTTACGTCCAACTTCATTGATTCAAAAGCGTCAAATGAAGGTAGGTAGATTTGCAAGTGGTTATTTCGTTTTCAAGTTATGATTTTCGTAAAAAAAAGTGAATGAATTGGTACCTCCGGATACGGTGCTTCGGCACTATTATAGTTTGAATGATCATTTTCTAGTTCTACGTGTTATGATAATTCTATAGAAATTGAATTTTGTCAGAAATCAATCTATGTGTGACGGTATAAATCTAGAGTTCAAATTTTCTAATTTGATAACGAAATACACCCTAATATCTATTGAATTTCAAACTCATGGGTTAATTCCCTTTCTACACATTAATTTGATTGCACGAGGTGTGGATGATAGTAGATGAAGATGCAATGTGCTTGGAGAGGTCGGTAACTTGATGTTTTTATTGAGCATTGAAATGTTTACGTGTTTTTAAATAAATGGATTTTTATGAACATCATTTGTGAAACTATTCTATGAAGATTTTTATGAATTGGTTATGTTTAAAAGTAGTTATGTTTTATGAAAATTAACTTACAAGTTATTGTTCATCAGAAAAATGTTACCGATAAGATTTTGTGTCGCATTTTTTTTTAAATTCAGAATTCAAAAATTCATAACTCATTCGTTACTTGAAATTTTTGGACGAAACCAGTGGGATTTGATAGTCTCATGAGTTAACTAATGAATAAACTTGAAATCTTATCGATCCGATGTCTGTAGAATTTTATATGTTATTTTAAGTAAAATGTGATGGTTTATCTTCCAAACCGAGTCGCTGCGGGGTGTTGGAAAATATTTTAGTACCTCATATGGTGTCAATGGAAGCCGATTTTTGGATATGTCTTGTGATAAAGAGTTTTCTACTTTACATTAAAATGTCGTGAAGTTTCAGGGTTGATAACTATGCAAACAAATTAATTTTGGTACTTGCCATACAAAATAAAAAAGAAAACAGCTTAGTTTTAGTTATTGTTTAAAGATGTGCATACATGGAAACTTTTTATAAATCCTTTTTATTTATTTGGTAAACACATGCATGTCATTGTCTATATAATAAAATAGGTAACATGCATGGAAAAATATATTGTTTAGAAAAAATAAAATAAAATAATTCTTAAACAAGCTTTCCGTTAAAAGTATAGTAAATTACTAAGTCTACAACTAAGGTACTATTGTTCTAGTAACGTTTCGGTCCATGCGAATTGGAGCATTACAGCAAGGTATCAAAGCACGGTTTAGTCGATTCTATAGACTCGTCGCATTCTTTTAAAAATATATATATTTGTTTTAAATACAAAGTAGGAAATTTAAAATGATAAAATGAAACACTCCATAGCATCCAATATCCATCATTCGATCTCATCCTACGACCCAATATGTTTAACTAAGTAGAGTTAAAAATTCTTATTATGAAAAATGTTATGATTCTATTGTTATTTTTTATGTTATGGTATATTTTACATTTTCTTTATGTATATTTTAGTATGCGAAGATAAATGTAATTTGAAAAAGAAAATGTGTTGTTTAAAAAATATGTATTGGGCTAGAAATTGAATGTCGATAATAGATGGCTAGGGGAAGACAAAATGCTAGGAGAAGGAATCATGCCAGCCAACATGAGATAGATATCCTATCTTACCTAAATTTTGAGGTAGATGAATCCTTAGATCTTGACAATCACATACGAAGCGTGTACCAACATTGGCTAAAAGCAAAGAATGGAGTTACATGATTAGTGACCAACTAGCAATATGTCATTTGCTAAAAACTCTTGCACCTCGTGAGAAATGTATCGGGAGCTTACACAAAAAAATATGCTATCTCAAAATTTGGAAAGTGAACCTAAGGAACTTGACTTTGAGGATTTTTGCAACGCCTATATTCGTAATTGGAAGACTATGATTGGTGATATTATCACTCACTCAGGATCTAAATCGTCAATGACTTTAGATGACGAAGTTCCACAACCAATAATGGGAAATGCTAACGAAGATTAAGAAGAAGAAGATCTAGAGGAAGACCAAGAGTGAAACAAGTAAAGATTATTGAGATTACTCGTTTATTTGAAAAAAATTAATAATAAAATTTTCCGAATTATTTTTCCTATATGAAGATGTTGTTAATGAGAAACAAAGTAAAAAAAAAATCATGTGGTCAAGTTATGAAATATTTCACTTTTCTCTTTGATTCCACGTATTCTGGTATTGGTATACAAATTTAATAAAAGACATTATTTTTTATTTCAAGGAAAATGTCTTGAGCAAACTAAAACAACATGATAAAGGATTTCCTGCAAGCTGTTCAAGATCTTGGCAGGCTGAATCAGTATTAAGCTCTACCCACACCACCATCTCCTTTTACTCTCCTGACTCATGTCTTGTTAGTTGAGTTATTTCGAAGGCATAAGTCCTTACCTTCGATGGAGCAGCTAGTTCACTAGTAGTTAAGGAATGACTTCATAAGTTAGAACGAATTTTTCGACTCATAGACTGCACTGACGCTCAAAAAGTCTAGTGTGTAGAGTTTATATTTACCTCTATGCAAGTTACTGGTGGGATACGATGTCCCGAACCAGGACCCAAAGTAGCAATTGGCATTAACTTATGAACAATTCAAGGAAGAAGTGATGGACAAGTATTTTCCTCAATCTCTAAGAGATTTCAGGGAGAGTGAATTCGTTCAACTTAAGCAGGGTAATATGTCCCTGATTGATTACAAGTGGAAGTTCGATCAACTCTCAAGTTATGCTCCATACCTGGTTGACACTGAAATTAAGATGACTCAAAGGTTTGAGTATGGGCATGATTCTTATGTCACATCGTTTCACATCATACTGTGAGATGCTAGAACGACCACATGCAATTAGGTATAGAAGGCTAATGTAGAGGAACACAGTCAATTGTACATCCAACAGGATAAATAGCAATTTGGAAAGAGAAAATGGAATGGTTAAGACAAAGGTAAAGGGCAAATGGTAGAATAAGAAAGCTAATATCGGATCTAGTGATGGTAAGGCCATAGTAGCTGTAGTAACGCCATGTCCTAAATGTGAATCATCGTGGTGAATGCTTGTATAGGAAGAATGCATATTTTCAGTGTGGTAAGCCACGACATATCGCTAAGGACTATCCCACATTTACTAAAAAAAGGACGACAACAACGATTAGAACAAAAAGGAAAAACCACGAGTTTTTACACTGACTCAGAAAGAAGCAAAGGAGAACTCAAACATAATAGCAGGTATTTTACTGATATCTCATACACCTGCTTATGTACTGTGATTCGGGAGCTACTCATTATTTTGTATCAACGTCTTTCATTGCTAAATCTAGTATTACTTGTAATAAGTTAGAGAGTACACTAGAACTTAGCATCCCCCTAGGCAGAATATTGAATACTAATTAGTTAGCTAGGTCAGCGAATCTCAAAATTGAGGAAAAAAACATTAGAAGCTAATTTTTATCTAATAGAGATGAATGACTCTGATGTGATTTTGGGCATAAATTGGTTGTGGTGTAATTATTCAACCATCTATTGTAGAGAAATGGAAGTGTCTTTTTAGAAATCGAGAGAAGAACAATTTTCTTTTCTCGGAATTAAGACCAAATCACCCCATCTTCAACTGGTATTGGCCTTACAAGCCGAGAAAATGTTGAGAAAAGAAACATATCAAGAGTTTCTAGTTAGCATCATATGAGAAAAAAATGTGACGATAAAGATTGAGTACGTACCAATGGTACAAGAATTTATAAACGTGTTTCCAAAAGATCTAAGTGGAATTCACAATAGATCTCGTTTTCAAAGCGTCACTAGTATATAAAGCTCCGTACAGAATGACCCTAAAGAAACATCAAGAATAAAAAATCCAGTTACAAGAATTGTAGACATTGGCTTTATTTGACCTAGTGTATCACAATAGGGTGCACCAATGTTGTTCGTAAAGAAGAAAGATGGAAGTATGATGATGTGTATGGACTATATGGAGCTGAACCATTTGACCATCAAGAAAAAGTATTATTTTTTGAGAATCGAGGATTTGTTCAATCAATTCAAAAGCGGTTAAAGTATTTTCCAAGATCGAATTACGATTAGGATATCATCAATTAAAGGTTAAGGGGAGTGATATACCCAAGATGGTTTTCAAAACTCGTTATGGACATTACGAGTTCACAGTTATGTCATTCATGTTAACAAATGCTCCAGCAGTATTTATAGATTTAATGAATCGTGCATTTCATCAATATTTAGATCAATTTGTCATAATCTTCATTGATGATATTTTGATAAACCCCAAGAGTAAAGATCAACGTAAAGAACATCTTAGAATAGCGTTAGAAATACTGCGTAAGGAAAAATTATACACCAAGTTTAAAAAGTGTGGATTTTGGCTCGAGTGAGCTAGATTCCTTGATCATGTAGTTACTACCCAAGGAATTGAAGTGGATCCAGTAAAAGTGGAAGCAGTAACTAATTGGAATACATCGACTAACATTGGTGAAGTTCGAAGTTTCTAGGATTACGGGTACTACCGGAGATTTATCGAAAGATTCTCCAAAATAGCTGGACCAATAATTCAAGTGACAAGGAAATGCATAAAGTTTCAATGAACTAATAAGCGTGAGTAAAGCTTTCAAAAGCTAAAGCAACGATTGATTTACAACACCATGTTAACTAGACCCGAAGGTTCAAAAGGGTTTGTTATATATAGTGATACATCTAAATAAGGTTTAGGATTTGTGTTGATGTAACACGGAAAAGTGATTGCCTATATGTTAAGACAATTGAAGCAACATGACTAGAATTACCAGACGCATGATCTAGAACTTGAGTTCATGTATTAAAGATATGGCGACATTACTTATATGGATGAAAGAGCAACATTTACATGGATCATAAGTCTCAAATATTTCTTAACACAAAAGTAATGGAATATGAGACGATGGTTAGAGCTAGTAAAGGATTATGATTGCACTATTCATTATCATCCGGGTAAAGCTAATGTTGTTGTCGATGCTCTAAGTAGAAAGTCGATGGGACAATTGACATTATTTCCTTCTATTCAAATGTAGTCGATCAAAGATATGGAAAAATTGTGAATCAAAGTGGTTACAAGCCTAAGTAAGTCACTATTCGTTTAGCAATTTTGGTGGTTTGACATATTCTTAGAATCGGATTATGGAAGCACATGGTAAAGACTCATTATTGCAAAAGATCAAGAACGAGATTGGTACCTATAAGAGAAAGGATTTTGGATAAGCTTTGGATCGAGCGCTGATAGGTAAATGAAGAATTTGTGTACCTAAGGATGAAGTTTTGAGGAATTAGATATTGGACGATGCTCATTTCACCCCATATACCGTATATCCTCATAGCACGAATACATTTTGGTGGAAGAATATGAAAAAAAAGTATAGGGCTATTTGTGGCAAAATGCATAGTGTGACAACAAGTTAAAGCAGAACATCAAAGATTGACAGGGTTATTAAATCCATTGGACAAACCTGAATGGAAGTAGGAGAATATCGCAATGGATTTTGTGGTAGGATTTTCGAAGTTAGCAAGAGGACATAATGTTGTATGGGTAATAGTGGATCATCTAAAAAGTCAACTTATTTTCTTCCAGTAGCTAGCACAGGTGTACATTAGAGAGATTGTAAGATTGCATGGTATCCTCGTCTCCATTGTTTCATCAATCTGAAAGGACCATTCAAACTTTAGAAGATATGCTAAGGGCATGTGTTCTGGATATGGGAGACAGTCGGAAATCGTATCTACGTTTGGTAGAATTTGCGAATAATAATATTTTTCAGGCAACTATTGGAATGACAGCATATAAAGCTCTCTATGGTAGAAGATGCAGACCACCTGTTCATTTGGATGAAGTTGGAGAAAAGAGAGTTTTGGAACTAGAGATCATTGAAAGAACAATTGAAGCCGTTGATAAGATCCGTATTAGGATAAAGGTAGCACAAAATAGATAAAAGAGCTATGCAGATAATAGAAGAAAAGATTTGGAATTTCAAGTTGGAGAGAAAGTCTTTGTAAAGGTGGCACCAACAAAGGGTGTACTTAGGTTCGACAAGAAAGGCAAACTACGACCTCGTTATATCGTTCTACGTGTTATGATAATTCTATAGAAATTGGATTTTGCCGAAAATTCATCTACGTGAGACGGTATGAATCTATAATTCGAATTTTCTAATTTGATAACCAAATGCATCAATGATGTATATTGAGTTTCAAATTCAGGGTTAATTCACTTCCTACAGGTTGATTTGATTTGCTTGGGGCGTGGATGATGGTAGATGAAGATGTAACGTGATATGGAGAAGCTGGTGACTTAATGTTTTTTTTTTCGATCATGAAATGTTTACGTGTTTTTAATTAAATGAATTTTTATGATCATCATTTGTGAAACTATTCTATGAAGATTTTTATGAATTAGTTATCTTTAAAAGTAGTTCTATTTTATGGAAATTAACGTACAAGTTACTATTCATCACAAAAATGTTAGCGATAAGATTTAGTGTTGCTTTTTTTTTTTTATTTAATTCAGTTTCTGCCATTGAATTCAAAAATTTATAACTCATTTGTTACTTGAAATTTTTGGACGAAACCAGTGTGTTTTGATAGTCTCATGGATTAACTACTAAATAAACTTGAAATCTTGTCAATCCGATCTTCGTAGAAGTTTATGTCATTTTAAGTAAACTGTGTTGGTTTATCTTCCAAATTGAGTTACTGCACGATTTTGAAAAATATTTTAGTACCTCATATGTTGTCGATGGAAGCCAATTTTTGGACATGTCATATTATAGGGAGTTTTCTACTTTAAATTAAAATTTCATGAAATTCGGGTCGATAGCTATACAAACGAATGTATTTTGGCACTTGTCATACAAAATAGAAAAAGAGAACACCTTAGTTTTAGTTATTATTTAAAGATGTGCATAGATGGAAAATTTATGTAAATCCTTTCACTTATTTGGTAAACACATGCAGGTCGTTGTCTATACGATAAAATAGGTAATATGAATGGAAAAATATATTGTTTATAAAAATACAATAAAATAATTCTTAAACAAATTCTTAAATTAAATCTTTATGCTTTCCGTCAAAAGTATAGTTAATTAATAAGTCTACGACAAATGTACAATTGTTCTAGTAACATTTCGGTCAATGCGGGTCGGAGGGTTACACTATGGTATCACAGCACGGTTTAGTTGATTCTATAGACTCGTCGTTTTTTAAATATATATACTATAAGTACAAAGTAGGAAATTTAAAATGGTAAAATGAAATATTTAAGGTACTCCATTGCATCTCGCATCCATAAGTCGACTTCATCCTCGGCCCAGGTACGTTTAACTATGCAAAGTTTAAATTTCTTATTATGAAAAATGTTATGATTCTATTGTTATTTTTTTATATTACGGTATTTTTTTATGTATATTTTAGTATGCAAAGATAAATGTAGTTTGAAAAAGAAAATATGTTGTTCAAAAGATATGTATTGACTAGAAATTAAAGGGCCACACACCTACAAGTTACACCGGTGCACACACGACCCATATTGTTTACAAATTTAAGGCTAATTACACGTACATGTACTCAACTCGTGCACGTAGGGTAATTTTATATGATGAATGGGCAGTTTCCTTTTCTCGTTTTAACTTTTTCGGGACCCAATTTGGACGCAATTTTTGCCTAAATTCCGGCTCCTATAAATAGAGAAATTGGGCTACACATTAGATGATCTCTCTCTAACCTCTTAATACATATTCATATCATAAGATTTATTAAGAAGAAGATGTGAAATCACATCTTCTAGGAGAAAAGATCAACCTAGCAAGAAGTTCAAGATTATTTATATAAGAATTTGAATATTCAAGGTGTTGATTCAAGACCAAGATCAAGCTATTGATTTTTCATGAAGATTCTTATTTGTTCTATGATCCAGGTGATTTGCTTCTCTAATTCTTTTTTTAATTTATATATAAATTTGCTAAACTAGATTATTGTTTGTATTGGATGAAAATGAACCATTTTGTTTATTTATTTTAATTTAAGACAAATAGTTTAATTAATTCTTGCGTTTCTTGATTAATCTTGCATGCTAGTTACATATTTAAATGTCTGTGTACCGTTTATATAATTAGTTGCTTACTGCAGTGACGTGAAACTTACAATTAATTAGAACATTGCATGATTAACACACGGTCAATAAATGTTAGGAATAACATATATTGCGTGTGCAATTACTTCGATAATTGTGATATTGATGGGTTGTCATTTAGATAATTGTGTAATTGAATGCATTCTATTCATATGAATTCGAACTCGGAAGATGATCGACTCGTATCTAGAATAGAGTTAACTTTTCTTGGAAGAGAAGGTTGAATACAATAGTTTTTCGATTGTTATGAATGCATGAATAAGATTGGATTACACATATTTAATAATTGAAATAGAAAGCTTTTACATACTTTTTAGAATAATTTAGATAATCACAAACAAACATTCTCTTTTGTGTTACATACTTCGAATTTTATAGAAAACTAGTACACGTCTTATGCTCTGTGGGACAAAGTTCAACTCAACACAATTATTACTTGTCAACAATCTTGTATGCTTGCAAAATTTATCCGACCATTTAATATCCTAATTCTTTTGTTTTCTTTGTTAGTTGTTCAATGATTGGAAGTTGGTGGGTGGTAAATTTTAGAATATTATTTTTTTAACCTATACTTGGAAGTTTTGGTGAGAAGAATATCCTCTGTTTGGGCTCCATTAAAAATAAATTTTTGAAAAAAATATGTTATGAAATAGTGATTTATTGGAAAATGTGTGATTTAAAAATAAGAAAAAATTTTAATTTATGTGTAATTATTTTATTGGAGAATGTGTGGTTGAAAATTAAAAAAAGAAAAAAAGTATTTTTACAAAAATGAAACCCCAACCTATATGATTGTAATGTAATTGAAAGCTTTGATCATGCTTAAATTTTCTCAATCTTTTATATTTTTTTTTTGTCTAATTATTTCTCTTTAAACAAGTATCATGTGGGCGATCGAGGAATTGATTTGAATCCTCAGAAAATTGTGTGGAAACATTTTTACTAACCTCTTCTTCATAAATTGTCCACTATGTATTATGTATAGGTCAAGGTTAATAGTTTATTAATGAAAAAAGATTAATAATATATATTACAAATTCAATTTATGTGATACTATAGTCTATATGATAGATCGAATAAAATGTAGGAGACTCTTTAATACTGAGACTAATAACTAGGCTATATTGACACCACAGTGATACTATGAGATATATTCAAAATATAGCTTTTAACAAGACTATATTTTAATAATTGTAGAAAAGACTATATAATCTTTACACATTATTATATTTATGTTTCGAACTTTTCTTTTATCACATTTTTATTCTCAAATAAATTATTCAATTTTGGCTTTTCTCTATTTTTTTTAAATAAGGTAAAAAATCTTATTTGCTCATTATACTTTTGAATAAGCAAAACAAAATAATACTGCAAATATACAATTATATATTTGACTCTTATTTTAAAGCATGTTAACAATATTTTTGGACGAAATTCATGATTAAATATTCTAGATTAATGAGATGTTAAAAATAAGAATATGATGAAGAAAAAAATAATGATATAAATATGATAATGAGTAAAAATTAATGACTTTTAACGTAATTAAAATGTGGTGTATTTATAAAAAGATGATGTGTGAATATAACAACTCTTTAAAAAAAAAAACTATATTACATTTTTAACCTTACTTAAGTTTACTTAAATAGACAATAACAAAATTAAATAAAACGTGTTACTTTAAATTCATCCACGAAAAAAACCTACTACAACATGCCTCTGGAAATCATTGGGGAAAAAAAGAAACTTAAAACAATTTTACTTTTTACCTCATAATCATCATTCCTATATACATTTCTTCAACAAATTATCATAAAGAATAATATTATTTATAGTCGCTTACTACCATATTCACCTTAGGTGTCACATATACGTGGTGATTAATAATTTGATGTACAGGACAATGAAAAACTACTACATTAATGCATTAAATCACTAATCGACACATGTATGCCGCCACGTAAAACGTCTACGGTAGTATGTGACTGCAAATAAAATTAGTTTTGTGGATTTTAATTAGTAACTTTCTTAATCATTCTTTCCGGGTTACTATAAACAAAACCAATTGAAACCCTCAATCCATATATATTTTTTATTTTATTTTATCCCTTATTGTTTCCATAATTATTGAATTGTTTGTTTAGAGTTGAAAAAAAAAAAGGATCAGCTGGCAACCAAAAACGAGAGAATATTTATTACTTTTAGCTTAAACCTCCTTAAGCCATATCCTTACCACCAACAACATTTATACCGACTAACAAAATTTGTATTGAGGGAGAATTTGTATGATATATATAATATTTAAATAATGGTGAGCACGGATGAGGATGATGCTGTTTTGAGCGATGTTGAGGCTCATGATCCGATGCCTATTGATAAAAAAAAAAAAAAAAACCCTTTGTTAGAATCTATTTCGATAGAGATTTCGAGAAGTTCTCGATTAAACTTTGTGGATAATAGTGTTTAAATGAATAAATGTAATAAGAGTAATGTTGGAATGTAATATAGATGAATATAAAAAATTTTTAAAATTTTTAAGTGGGATAGTTACATAAAAATAGTGTGGACATGACCCCAATAAGAGAAGTCATTTTTGGAAACTATGCGTTTTTGGGATCTGTGTGCTCCTTGGATAGAACTTGAAGTTGGAATATAAGTTGGATATAGTATTTTATTCTTTTTTAAATAAGGGTTGTTTTAGAGTCAAATATTTATATATAAGAATAATGATAGTAAAGTAGGAATATAACCTTTTTAAATATAGTCTTTTTTTAAACTCTGAAAATTATAAGGGTAGATTTAGTGCCTTGTTTGATACACATTTTTTCAAAATACATTTTTTCAACTCATTTTCGACTACACATTCTTCAATAAAATAATATTTTTATCACATCAGTAATTTTTTTTGTATTTTTTAACCATATATTTCTTATTATATCATTATTTAAAATACATTATTTTCTCAATAATACCCATCAAGTACACACTGAGTCTTATTTTCCTATAAAAATGCATTTTAGAATAGTAAATTGATGAAAAATTTATGTTAAAAAATATTTTTTTCGAATTTACGTGTAATATTATTTTATTAAAAAATGTTTAATTGAGAAAAAGAGATAGAAAAATATAATTTCGAAATAACGATTGAGAATGTATTTATTCTTAAAAAGGTTGAAATTTTTTGAATTTATTTGTAATATTATTCAATTAAAAAATCATGTGACCGAAGGGAAATTGCATTTACATATAAGAATAATGAGAAAAATAGAGCCTTCCAAAATTATTCACTTTTTGCCTGAAAATTGGCCGACATTTGTTGTGTAGAGAAGCAATTTCACAATTTTTACCGTTCCACCAAGACGCTTGCGTCATAATTCAATAAATTTGTCGTTTCTAATTCAACACCTGTCCTAGAAATCGATACGCAAAAGCAACTATAAATTCATAAATTGAAGAAAATTCAATTCATTCTGCAATTCAAGATGCAGAGAACGAGACGCAGATGCGAGGGCACATCCATGGGATCCATCGTTTTGGATCTCCGCCCCGGCCTCGGCATCGGCCCTTTTTCTCTTGGTAAACGCTTATTTTACAGACACGCAATTTATATTATTTTAATATTTGGAATGGTTCGTGATTTTTTTGATCTGAAAGAAATTTTTCATTGGGAAAATGTTGGGGATATGTAAATCTTTATCGGGCCTCAATTATAAATTGGGTTTTTCAAGATTGGGAACGGCCGATGGGGTAGATATTATTATTATTATTATTATTATTATTATTATTATTATTATTATTATTATTATTATTATTATTATTATTATTACTTGGTACTTAATCTTAGGTCATCGGAATTTGATATTCCTAAAATTAGTAGGATCGAATGATGATGAGTCTATTTACTAATAAAATTTAACTATTAATGCTTGCTTCCAATGAAACATGCTCTATGGCGTTGATATATTCTTCATGCTGATGTTTCAGGAATGCCCATATTGGAAGCCTTTGCTCAAGTAGAGCAACAGCGAAACATCTATGACGTTGTTCATGTCAAGTACTATGATGAGGTTTGGCTCGATGGCATTTTTAAATTGATCATCATGGTCTTGTATGCTGTAATTAGGGTTTTGTGAAAATTATTCTAGACATGCATGCCTATTGTCATTACTGATACCTATTTTTTATTATCAAGTTGAAGATACTGTTAAATAATTAACCAATTGTATGGCTTTAGAATCATGAAATATTCCACTTGCCAATCTTGCACTTTTCAATGTGATGGCAGTTTTGGCTTGATCTTGTGCATCAACATTGATGGTTGTCATTAAGCATTATATTCTTCATTTAGATGGTTGTACTTATGATTGTGTTGTATTGTTATGATGGTGGTGGTTGTCATAATTTTGTTGTGTTTGCAATGGTTGTCATTATATTGCCATCATTGCAATGATGATGGTTGTCATTATTTTTTTATCATCGTAAATGGTTGTTATTATACTGTTCACATCATTCAATTTTGTTCTTTTCTCCTTTTTGAAGTTACGAAATTTTAATTTGGGATAGTAGTGCTGACCTGCAAAACCTTAATAAACTTTCAGATTCAGAACTTTGGAGTTGAATTGTTTGATTTTTGTTCGCTAATTTTGGCAATTTGGATGAAGTTTTCAAGGTTAAAAGTTTAATTCTCACTTTTCAGCTTATGGAACCCATATGTAATTTTGTAATTGATGTTGTTTAACATCATTATTGTTACCTACAAATTGTTTGATTGTTTCCGAATGCGACATCCATGTACATGTCAGCTTTAGCATAATTGGCTTCTAAAAGAATAATGTGGCTTTTATTTTCATTACTTCTGCAGGATCCTTTGAGACTTGACATTGTTATTAGCTTCCCCGATCATGGTTTTCATCTTAGGTTTGATCCTTGGTCACAGGTATTTATAAAGCACGACTTATATCCTTCTACGGTTTAACTGCTTGGTCTTTGTTTAGTTGTAGCTAAATAACTTTATCTGTTGAATGTTATTAAATGTATTGGAATTTTTAATACTTGCGTGGCTGTGCCGCACATCTTTTGTATTGGAGTTTGCTCTGTCAAGGCAAACAAACAAACATCGGTTCTTCTCTTAACAGCTAGCTTAATGAGATCATTAATCATGTATTAACTGGCATATTGTTTTTGTTATTTTTGACCTTTTGATGAATATCAGAGGCTTCGTCTTGTTGAAATTTTTGATGTCAAACGGCTTCAAATGCGTTATGCCACTTCAATGATCGGGTAGGATCTTGTGCCTATGCCATTAAGATTCTGATAATTTTGGTTAAAGAATTATTTATTGACACCATTGTTACTGTCAGTGGACCATCTACCCTGGCAACTTTTGTAGCTGTCTATGCACTCTTTGGGCCAACCTATCCTGGAATTTACGACAGAGAAAGAGGAATATACACACTGTTTTATCCAGTATGTTCCATTGATATCTGATCAACCGAAAGACTACTTTTGCATTTTTTTTCTGCCGAGTGTTTCCTTGGGAGGTCTTGATTCCTTCAATTTTCAGGGCTTGTCCTTCGCATTCCCAATCCCCTCGCAATATGCAGAGTGCTGTTTTGACCGAGAAGGTATTTTTTTATTTTGATAATTTCTTGTGTGTATTTGATAAAGTGCCCTATGCAGAAGTGCTTGATAGTCACTTATTGACTTTTATCTGTGAAAGCCGAACTTCCCTTGGAGTTTCCTGATGGCACAACTCCTGTTACTTGCCGTGTCTCAATATATGATTCTTCAACCAACAGTAAGGTCGGGGTAGGATCTTCTATGGACAAGGCCCGTGCTCCTCCGTTGCCTGCTGGCAGTCTCTACATGGAAGAAGTGCAAGTAAAGGTTGGATTACATGTTTCATTGTGATGATTCTGTAACTGGCAACTTTTCTTAGCGTTTCTTTAAGCTTTATCTATAAATATGAACCCACCTTTATGAAGGCAGTTTCCGTTCTTATATATATGTGTGTGTGTGTGTTTCATTTTGAATCACTCTGTACATCCTCCTAACTTTAACTTTCACATTTTCTTGGTGGTTTACCTTTCAGAAGAAAGAGCATGTGTTGATGTAAATGTGTTTTTGTCACCTTACAGTAGTCATATATTCTGTCATCTTAATCCTTAGCTCATACATCCTCTTTTCTTTTACACCCAAACCTGCTGTTGCCTCCTATTGCTCTTAAAGTAGTTGCACCCAAGTTTGGCCTGGATAGTCAGGTGGATATGATTTCCACCATTGTGTGGCATAGATAGCTAGTTGCAAGTTGTGAAATGTTAAAAGTAAAACTGGTAGGAAGAAAGAAGGGTATAAAATCTACTAAATGATTCATCATCCGAAATTGTATTCTAGATGACACATCCGAAATTGTATATTCTAGAAAAGAAAGGAAATGAAATTAGGAGTTCACAATTTTCATCCCCTTCCCTTTTATAATATGTGCTCACAACCTTCTCTTGATTCTTGAAATTGTAGTCAATTAAAATTTCACCTAATGGTTGAGATTATCTGTTGCATCTTAACTTCAATCATCTTCTTTTGTTTCCATCACAAACTTTGACACGTCCTTCACTGTTTTCAACTGATGATTCCAGAAGATCAAGGATTAACTTCACAAAAAATTTAACTTCACATTTTACTGTAAATAATATTCATTAGACAATGCCATATTTTAATATCTAAAAGTCGTTGGTATCTGTCAAATTGTAGGAAACTATGAACCATAAGTAAACATACAAATAAATGAGCAATTTGAGAAGCAAGTTTGTTTATGTTCAGTTTTTTGTTAAAGAGTTGCTTGTTTCTATATCTTTATAAAAGTTGCAGTGAAAATGTATGAATTTGACCCTATCATTTTCTCTCTCCAGCTTGGAGAAGAATTGTGGTTTACTGTTGGGGCCCAGCATATCCCTTTTGGTGCATCCCCACAGGTATGATTTGTTTGATATTTCATTTACATGAAACATAAAAATTTGTTTTTCTTTCTTTTTCCTTTTTCCCTTTTATGAAGAGAAAAAAAAAAACACTAAGCCCTATCCCAGTAAAATTATTGATATCGTTGTCATGGTGGGTGAAATCTTAAATATTAGAGCAGTGTGGTATGTTTAAAATTTAAAAGATGAACTTCCTTATGAACATTCTGATCATGAAGAATTAATAATTTTTACTATTTCCTATGAAGGATAAGAAAAAGGAACTTTGTATTCTGTTGGTATTATTCTAATTTGAGATGTATTTTCAATTTTTTTTTCTCTTCCAACTAGTTTCATTAATGAAAGTTCCATGTACTTTCTGTGATGCATTACTTTGGTTCTGTGATGCATCACTTTATGAACCAAGGTTCTAAACGAGAGAAAATGAGGTTGAAGTATTTGGAGTGAGGTGAGAGACCTCTTTATTTGTTATTGAACTCTGCAATTTGATTCCTTTTTGCTTTACATGTATAGCTCATCTTCTGCTCTATAATTTGTATGTTCTGTTTCTCTTTAGAACATTGGGGATCATTTGACAGGCTAAAGTGAGGAAAAATATAGAATTTTTTTTTTTTTTGACTGTTTGTAAGCTGTGTGAGTTTTTGTCATTAACATTTATGTTTGGTCCTTTTCAATTAAATCAGTTTAATAGCGCTTGAAACATAGTTAACATTGGCTGTTAAACAGTCAGCTTCTCCAAATGATGACTTTTTTCTTCTGCTTCCCTAACTTGATTTTGGGTTAGTGGGATCAAGATCTCTGTTTTCAAATCTAACTACATGTTTCTGCACGTTCTTTTCTTCTTCCAGCTGTCACATGCAGGCACATACTGTAATTGCTTGTCTAATCAATTTACAATATCCCTTCAGATTTTTCTGTTCATGCAGCCATGAATTATGTTGCTTGGGTCTTACTCTTTTGCCTTTTTTGTTTGGTTCCTATTAACCTTAATGAACCACAATATCCATCTTTTGGACAAGTGCTAATTGTTCCTGGAACCCGATCTGCCTGATATTTTGTGATTCCTCTGAGTTTGTTTGCAGTTGTTTGTTACCTTGTAATTGAACTTTTGCACCTTTAATTTAAAATCCTCCTTATGGTGTTATGCTGATGATTTGGTGTTTATTTCTTTTGTTTTCATATTTTATGTAGGATGTCTGGACTGAACTTGGACGCCCTGGTGGAATTCATCAAAAACAGGTGTCACCTTCTTTGTCTTCGTTTACAAGCTTTTGAAACATTTGCTAGGGATGCTATCTGTCAGTATTGTGTCCATGGGGTTCTGGTGGTTGAACTGTGATGGATTGACCTTGTGAGTTGCACAGGTGGACCAAATGGTAATTCATTCTGCATCAGATCCTCGGCCACGAACTACTCTCTGTGGTGATTACTTCTATAATTACTTCACCCGTGGCTTGGACATATTATTTGATGGGCAGGTATCCAATTTTGTCCTTTATCAAATTCACTAATATTTGCATAAGTTTGTGAGTTTGAAGTTTTCATGTTGTGCTGAATTTACAGACGCATAAAATCAAGAAGTTTGTTCTGCACACGAACTATCCTGGACATGCGGATTTTAATTCATACATGAAGTGCAACTTCATAATATACAGCTCTAACTGTAAGTTCTTTTCCATCTTTAACTGTTGTGGCTGTCTAGGAATTTTTTGCTTATGGTGGCAAGTTTCTCAATTGAAATTCCTGCAGTTGGTGGGTCGTTTCATAATGATGTGAATGGCTCTAAAAATTCCATTACTCCTAGCACAAAATGGGAGCAAGTTAAGGTGATATATTCTTAACACATTTTGATTTCATATTTTGATTAACCCAGCTACCAAGTTCAAGTTAGTTAAAACAAGTTTTTGCAGTGTGCGTATGAATGTTTAGTTCTCTAATTATGGAATACTGAAGCAAAATATTTTTGCTATTGTTTCCTTCATGTATTTCTTACTACAAATTCTCTGAATTGCATGACACCTTTGACTTTTTGATTTTGAGTGAGATACTAAGCTGTAGGTGTTAAGCTTGCCTTATTTCTTGTTATTATTTTGTTTTAAAAGGAGTTATGGATATCATACTATGCAGGAGATTCTTGGGGATTGTGGTCGAGCTGCTGTCCAAACTCATGGCTCTACAAGCAATCCTTTCGGATCTACTTTTGTATATGGTTACCCAAATGTTGCCTTTGAGGTGCATAAATATTGAATTTTGATTTTTTTTGTTCCATTTTTGGTCATCGAAGAAACTCGTGGTCCTATATGCTCACTTTTTGCTAGTTCCTTTTTTTTTTCATAATTATAAGCTCATTTCTGATGTTTACAGGTCATGAAGAATGGTTACATTGCAACTGTAACTCTGTTCTAGTCATGATGTTTTACTGTTGGTAACCAGGGTATATCCTTCCCTCCAATTCAATGTTTCTTAGTATTCTAGTAGAATTCCTTATTTCTTCACTGTTTCGATTGAATTAAATCATGAAATAAATGCTGCCCTTGTGAAAGGCCTTGATTTTGGCATTCCTTGTGGTACTAATTGCTCCCGAAAGTATGGCAGTATGGCACTATACTATCACTGCATTTTGACCTTGCCCCTGTTTTGACTCTTTATAAATTAAAATTATTTATTTCTCATACTCATTTTTAACTACACATTTATACAATAAAATATTCTGCACGTAAATCCAAAACCTATTTCTACTTTAACCACACATTCTTCAGAAATCTGGTCATCAAACAGCGGCTTAATAGGTGAAGTGAAATACGATGTCTTAGGTAAAAACGTGTTTCTAATGACATACGCAAATACCTTCTTCCAGATGGTGGATGGTAACCTCAAGGGTTGTACTTAAATGAGATGATTGAGTTCCTCTGCACAATAAACAGTTTTCTACTTTTTAGTGCTTGCATTAGATTTCGTTACAAAGGTTGTTTCTTGTTATTTTCATGATTCTATTGTAAGTGTGGTGTTTATTATTCTAAAAACATTGAACTCAGGATGATCTGATTAAGCCTTTTTTTTATTGGGCAGGTGCTGGCTGTTTGTGTACAGGCACTGGTAGTTGGACGAACATTCTTGTCACGATTTCATGATAGGAAGTGTTCCTGTACATTTACTGTTACAATTGTAAAGTTGTGTATAAATTTCGTGAAGTGTGAGTTACAATCTTATGCACAGTAAAACTGATGCAGCATGCTGTGGTTTGAAATGTATGAACCAAGCGAGCATTTGAAATTAGTCAAACTAAAATCGTCGGAATTGGACTTTTAACCTTGCATCGTGTGAAAGGTAGGCTGATGGGTATTGAGTCAGAGTGCATAGTTAGTCTTGAATGACGTACTGAGAGAATGCTGTAGGCATTGGATAGTAGGACCCAAGACAATATGGGTGAGCTTGTGTTGTAAACTTGATGCTAATTGTATGCACATGGGGTCTTTCTTCTGACAAAATAGTACATTACTTAGTGATTTTTAACTTTTAGATTAGATGCATACATTGGAACAGGTGACGTAAATACTCATTTTTGGCATTTGTTTAGCTTTAAGACGAAAGTTATCTTAAATTTATGAGCTATTTATGTTTTTTCAACGAAGCTTAGTGAAATAAATGGCTGAGTAATCTCTATTTCGCATGACACGATCAGCTCAGCCCCTGGTCCTGAACACTTGAATTGTCCATAGAA
>CAIGRP010000064.1:0-19566 GCA_903798385.1 Fraxinus cuspidata
TAAAGATCAAAACATCAAATTACAAAGTTCATCGTTCACATAGCACGGATTAACCTAGCCTAGTATAGTAGAAAAAAGAAAATATGAAAAATAATCAAGAAACGACATCACCAAATTAATTATGGATTTTGATCTTTGAGAATGAATTTTGTGTTTCTCGCCTCGTTCTATGCTCTCCAATTTTGAAAATTTCATCATCTAGGTCTCCCCCCTTCTGGACGACTTTACGATTTAAATATGCGACCCAAGATTTATTTCCACGAGAGTTCTATTGAAATAAAGAAATCAAAAAAATTTTCGCGATTTGACCTGGGTGGGCGCCTAGTAGAAAATGGGATGGCCGCCCAGACATACATTTTTGCTCCTGTTGATAATATTGATGGCCAAGCGGCCGCCCGACCAATATAACTGGGCGAGTGCCCACTAGAAAATGGGGCGGCCGCCCAGGCATAAATTTTTGCTCCTGTTGATGATATTGATGGCTAGGCAGCCGCCTGGCCAATATAACTGGGCGGCTATTAAGTTATAAAACTTTCGCGAATTTCTTTTCAGCCATTTTCTTCATTCTTTCTTCAATCTTGGTCATCCACATCAAATTACTTCAATTTCAGTGCTTCAACTTTTACTCAAATGCATATTAGTTCCCAAACTTCCATCGATTGACCGATTTATCCTTCTTTCTTTTCCAATTGTTTAAAAACAGGTCCAAAACTGAAATAAGATAAAAATAACCTAAGTTAAGTAAAATGCACTAATAAAAAACACAAAAGCTTACTAATATGGCCACAAATAAGTGCACAACAATACACTTATCATTGACAAGAAAAGAAATGAAAGAAGATCAATTAAGCTTCAATTGCAATACCTACTGCTTTATAAACAGTGAACAGAAAAAGCAGATATTAACCTTTCGATCAAAAGCATTAAAATCACTTCAACAAGCCGTGTACCTGGTACTGCTTCATCACGAACCTAATAGAGAAGAAAAGACATACACACATATAAATCTCAAACGATAACCTAATTGCGGTAGAATCCAATTTACATAGAATCTACAACAATATAATGACTTAATTAATACAAAATCCAGTCTAATCCAATGATCTTTCTCCAAATTATCAGACTTTATCAAGTTCGCCCAATCAATGAACCCTTTCTTCGTCTCTACTGATTGCTCATGTCCTTTGATTAGATCAAAAGGTTTACTACTTCCACTCATCTCCTGCACCTGTTTATAAGTCAAACAAACATATGCAGTCACAACCATATCAATGTACGATAAAAATATCTCATACAAAATATTAACGATAGGTCTTTATTTTTAGACTTGAAACATTTATTTTGTTTCATTTTTATCATCTTTTTTACCGTTTTCAATCATGTATAAGTCAATCATTTGCATCTCAAATATGGAAGTTATAGAACTAAGCAAGGAAAATGGAAATATTCAAACACTAAACCCAGACTTCAATTATAGATATGAAACTAAGCAAGGAAAATGGTAATATTCAAACACTAATCCCAGACTTCAATTATAGACCTTCTACAGAAAATTCATACTTAAAGAACTTGCAAGAACATAATCAAAATAGTACAAGAATTAGAGCTTTCAGCAATTATTCAGTTAAGTTGATTTACAAGGTATCCACTAAAAATTGACATAAACCATCAAAATTTTGAGCAGACAAGAATTAAGGCTAAAACTTCACGTCGGCAGTTGCCAATTGAACAACAGAAAAAAATAAGAAAAATTGCAATACGAAATTAAAAAGAGCATTGGAGAAGGAAAAAAAAAGTTTGGGTCGCTTGGAATTTCTTCTGGTAGCTGTTGAATCCGTCGATCCATTTCCTCCAGCACTTGATGACGGAGTATTCGAGTTCATAACTTCACCCGGTAAATAAATATTTTTCCTTCCCTTTAATCGCGAAACAAAAAATAAGTACATTAGAGCCAGAAACAAAATGGAAGATCAAGAATCAATATAAGAAATCACATAAAGTAAATAATAAAAAAGAACCCATTAAACCCAGATCAATTTTTGGTAATAAAAAAGCAAAAAGTAAAATATTTTTTGAGGAAATAATCAAATTCAAGAAATCACGGAAAATATAAAAAGTCAAAATGAACACAACAAACCCAGTTCAATTTCGAACAAAAAAAAAAAAAACACTAAATCTTTGACAAAAGAGACTTACACAGGTACCGTTTTCTTCTCCGTTGTAAGAATCTTACGGGAATACTTTTGCCCAACACCAAACCACCGCCTAAGCTTGAAGAAAAACAAAGGGAAGTGTTGAAATCGGGAGCTGCTCTTCAAACGGAAGGAGCGAGCTGCTCTGACGGAGGCAGAGAAACGCGAAAATTATAAATACAAAATTCTTTAAACTTAGAATTCTCGTATACAAAGTTTACAAACACAAGAAAATAATAAATTTACAAACACCTTAAAAAAAATACATGAAACTTCACTTATTTTCCCTATTTATAATTAATTTGACAATTTACCTTCTCAGTCATCATTTTTCTCTTTTCAAAATTTAGGACAATTTTTTTCTTCTAATGCTCTCGTGGCAAATCCTATACTTTTAAAAGTACGGGTATTCATTTATCTCTTTTAACTTCTTGCATTTCGTTTTATTTTTTCATCTTTTTTCCAATTTTTCATAGTAAGTGTATTGATTAATTTTTAATTTAAAATAATACTTCTCTACGTGTTATGTAATCTGGTTTGAAATTTTTTCGATCCACTTATTAATCTTTTATATATATATTCGTACTAGAGTTTTAACATTGAATTTTGTCTTCCAATTGTTTCTAATTATGTTTAATTATTTTATAAATCAAAGACAATAAATAATTTTAAAAATACATTTTATATGATTTACAACTTTCTAACCACATATTCTATCAATTTTTATCTAAATCTGTTAAAAATCTGATTTTAGTTTCCATCAAACAGGGACTTAATATTCAAATGAACCCCACATTTAAAGTTTGCATAAGACCCCAAAATATAAGGGCAGGCCCTCGGTAAGGTTTTCTTCGATGATCGATATTGGTGAGAGTGACGAGAGACAACAAAAAACAATTTTACAGAGGATATATTTATTCAAGAAAAACGCTATGAGTACATAATTGTATCAATATGGGCGTCCATAATGGATACCGTTATAATTACAATTATGTATCCATAGTATAACCATTTTATTCAATAGCTGTCAAATCCAGTTTGTCAACATTAGTGAAAATAAAGTGAGGGAAAGTAGAGATAAATAAGATGAATAGTAGAAAAATCAGTTCGGGAATAGTGTATGAAAATGAGAGTGACAAAAACGAACATTGATCCCCTAAAAACTCTCATTTAAGAGAACATAGATATGTAGGGACTTATAACTCCAACTCTAAAAGTTAAATACTCAAAAACGCCAATTAAATTGTAAGATTTTTTATTTTTTTCTATTTATATTTCGGGTTTGACACTTCTATTTTCTCTGTCTTGAAAGTACTTTCGCCCAAAAAACATTTTGCATATTATGGCGGGAAAATAATCAGTGCATCCCACCAAATTGACAGCATTTTTAATTGAAATCACAATTTCTACCTTAAAACCTCAAACTTTTCGACTGTTCTTCATCTTAACGGACTCATCGCCCGAACGAAAAACAAACATAGAAATGGAGTCGACCCTCAAGGTTCCTTTCCTCTCTCAAATTTCTACCTTTTCCCCTCTTGATTTTCTTGAAGCTTTTTAACGATGTTATTATTTTTTAGTATAGGAATATTTTGGGTTTTCGAAATTTCGCCCCTACCAGAAAGAAATTGTGGAGAAAATTTTAGATGGCAAAGATTGCTTGGTGGTTATGGCCACCGGCAGTGGCAAGTCCTTGTGGTAAGCTTCAATTTATTACTTTGTTTTGCATTATAGTCTAAATACACTTGCTTGTTTGAAGAAAATATACTTCTGATTAACCATTTTTCTGAATAATGAACTAAGCTATCAGGTGCCACCATTGATTGCGAAAAAGACTACTGTTGTCATAAGCCCTCTTATTTCTTTGATGCAAGATCAGGTTTGTGCTTTATCTTCTTGATAAGTTGGTGAATCTTAATTACATCTATTAGTACTTCTACAAAAATATATCTACTTGTTATAATGTTAAGGTAATGGCATTGAAGCAAAGAGGTATAAGAGCTGAGTATCTCTCAAGTGCTCAGACAAACCGTAGTGCACATGGTAATGCTGAAAGTGGCCAGTATGATATATTGTACATGACTCCAGAGAAGGCCTGCGTGCTTACAACCAGGTAAGCTGAAAATACAATGTAATTTTTATTTATTTAATGAAAAGGCGTAAACTTGGTTCATTTGTTTTACTATCTCTGCTATAGTTGCGTTGGGGCTAATCTACTTATCAAATGCACATGTATATAAGTCTATTAGGTTTCACTTATATTTCGTGTCTCCTTTGCATGTCTTGTTTTCTAAGTTAGGAATATATTAAGTTTTCCTTTGGACACTGGTTCATTAGGCTGAAGATCACCATGTGACTGTTTTCGTGTGTTATTTTAGTTGCAAACAATGATCTTGACAGTGGAATTCCAAAACTTCATCTTTTCCTTTTTTTCCTTATTTTTACCGCTAGTTTTTAGATTTTATATTGCTTCCATTTAATTGTGATTATATTATTCTCCTGAGTGATATAGTGTGTTACTGCAGTTTCTGGTCGAGATTGCTAATTTCAGGAATATGTCTCCTGGCTGTTGATGAAGCACATTGCATTTCAGAGTGGGGTCATGATTTCAGGTCAGTTCTTCACTGGTATAATGTTCCATGATTAGTTTCTTAATATTTAAATGTGTCGGGCTTGATTTCTGTGAGACACTCCAAATATACGGTTACTTGAAGAAAACATAAAGGTTGAAGTTTGAAGTTTTAATGGATCTGAAAGTTCATCTTAACGAGAGTGATTATGCTTCATACAGGCCATGTGTTGAAGACTGAAATGGGACCTTGATAAGCCAGTTTTGGTTCAAAGACAAATGACTGCATGATGCTACTTTTGTTTTTATTTTGTTTAATGAATGAGATTTCTCATCCATCCAAGTTGTTCATCACATGAGGTTTTATTTTATAATGGTAATAATGAAAAATATGAATGGGATTTGAAGTGACGATAACTTAGAATTTTGGGTCATGAGCGATGATTCAATTGATGATGAATAAAGATTGACTATGTAGATCTAGTATGTAATGACTTTATCTGTCACTTGTCAATTCTTTCAGAATAAACATCTATTCGAGTGTTAATATTTGCACATTTTTCACATTTATCAGTCACACTGTTGCCATAATTGACTTACAAGAAAAGGAAATATGGGGATTTGAACTGAATGACTATGGAAATCAAGTTGGTTGTTTGAGATACCATGATAGTGAGTTCAAATATCTTATAGTTAAGAAGAGTTAGGTTATATATCACAATCTTCGAGTGATTGTGATCAATTTCAATTGAAACCTGGTGCTCATAATTAGTTATATATCTCGCTATCAAAAAGTTAGTTTCTAATACCTTAATGAAGGCTCAGCAAAGATCTGACTGCCCTTCTTTTTTAGCTCAGGAGTATGATTGAAATGATGCTTCAATTCTAAAGAAATGAAATTTTCATATCTGTGCTACTTTCTGCTCCGACCCTTCTCTTGTTGGTTGTTCTTTTTAGACTTATTTCTCTATGTTCTTACTATCATTGTTCTTTACATTTGTATTGTAGGGCGGAGTATAAACAATTAGGTAGGCTGCGGGATGTTCTACCAAATGTTCCATTTGTTGGCTTAACGGCAACTGCTACTGAAAAGTAGGTTTTTGCATTTTGAGATTGTTTTTCCATATCGTATCTCTTTGTTCTAATCATTCGGGTTGCCCATAGCATTCTACTTGGTAAATGAATTGGTCATTAGTTGAAGGAGGCAGGGAACTATGCATTTTAAGTTACATTCTGGTCATTTGGTTCTGCAAATTATGTATATGTAGAAAAATCCACAACCTTTTTGATATTCTACTACATGTAAAACTTTTCACGAGGTCTTAATCTTATGTTATGGGATCAGTTTACATATTAATGACAGTACTTTCTTGTTCAGGTAGTTCTCATATATTGCCAACTATTTTTGGCCTTTTCGTCCATCTCTTGTTCCCAGTGTTACTTTTCTATCCTAATTTTAAGCTAGTTCAGTTCAGACTCTGTGTAAATTCATAAATCATTAATCATCTTTCCTGTCCCAGTTTTAATTTGTCCAATAATCTATCAGCTCAAATTTTCTTTTTCACTATGGTTTTGCTTTTATATAAAATTCTAGACTTATAGAACCTTTGAAGAGATTTTTGTTTTTCCAGGGTTCGCACTGACATTATAAATTCACTGAAGATGAAAAATCCTCATGTAACTATTGGCTCATTTGATCGTCAAAATCTCTTCTATGGCGTTAAATATTCAGTCCGCAATTCAGCTTTCGTGGATGAGCTTGTGAAGGAGATTTCTAAATATACGAGTGGCAGAAATTCAACTATAGTATACTGTACAACTGTCAAAGATGCTGAACAGGTTATTATTACTTCTAGATTTGTACATCTTATATCCTTGTTTCTCAAATGTAAGCATGCACGTGGATTTTACCCAAATGCCAATCATTTCATCTATGCCATGGTCTTCTAGCAAGATGTGGAAAAACATATATTTATGATGAGATGTTCTGACTTTAGTTATTGAAATTGTGATTCTTTAGATTTTCAAGTTCCTTTACAAGGATGGAATTGATGCTGGAATCTACCACGGCCAAATGTCTAATAAAGCACGTGAGGAGTCACACAGGTTTTACTATTCACTAGCTTTTATGCTTTTCATTTATTCCCTGAATATTTGTACTTGAATTGATTAAATTTTTTGTTTAGTTTATTTTGTCAAAGGATGTATAATGGTATGTGCCCTTCACTATTCTTGGTGAAATTACTGTTTACCTGTTCAGACTGGCAATTGAAATTTTGATGCATTTCAGGGCATTCATCAGAGATGAAGTTTATGTCATGGTTGCAACTATAGCATTTGGCATGGGTATTGACAAGCCTAACATTAGACATGTGATACACTATGGCTGCCCAAAGAGTTTGGAATCATATTACCAGGAAAGTGGACGATGTGGTAGAGATGGCATTCCTTCAACCTGCTGGCTGTATTATGCAAGAAGCGACTTTGGGAAAGCCGATTTTTACTGTTCAGAAGCACGCACAGTATTTTTTTCTTTTGTTGATATCCTTAGAGTTTCATATATTAAAGATTTTGTTTAGTAATTCCCAGCATTTATTAATCTCTTTAGGTTGTTTTCATATTGCTTAAATGTCTGGTACATGTATGATACTACCAGGCAGAGCAAAGACAAGCAATTATGGAGTCATTCATGGCAGCACAGCGCTATTGTTCGCTGACAACTTGTAGAAGAAAGTATCTTCTGGAGTACTTCGGAGAGAAATACGGCTCTGTCAATTGTGGTATGGGTTACATTTGACCTTTAAAAGTATCAAGTGCAGTAAGAAAATACCTGAACTATAATTGATTGAGAAAGCATGACAATGTTACATTTAAAATGTAAATAATTGATGATAAGATAAGAGTGGTACAAAGCAGATTACATTTATTAAATCAGCGCAAGGTATTAGTGTTTGAGAAAGAGATGAATAAACAGAGAAAGGGTGTAGAATGTAGATAACAATGGTACAGGAAGTCATGTAGAGTATATGATCTTTTCTCCTATCGGAAGTTATCATGGGGAAATATGTTTGAAGCTATATTTTTGGTCAACGATAATACTTTATGCGCTTCATGCCCAAAACAGATGTGAAAAGGAAGAAGGAAAATTTTGGCAAGAAAATTTTGGTCTTTGGACCTTGGTTTTTTAAGGTTCTATACTGTTAATTTTGTCTATAATTTATGTCACAGTATTCCAGAAATTATCCTTTGAATTACCTTGATACCAGAAGTAGCCAAATGTGTGATGTGTGCAGGAACTTGTGATAATTGCACTAGCTCAAAGAATAAGAGCGATATGTCTCGAGAGGCATTTCTTTTAATGGCTTGCATTAAAGCATGTGGAGGTCACTGGGGTCTCAACCTGCCAGTAGATGTTCTTCGTGGATCTCGAGTAAGCTTTCCTAAGAAAATTAATGATACTGTGTAGATATTCTTCCATGGCATGTATAGGAACCAAGGTTGTTATATTAGTAATTAGATAATAGTAATGTGGTTAGATGGGTGACTACACAATTTTTTGTTAGAAATGATGAATTGACTTTCTTTGTTCTGAACAAGTGGCTTTGGTATTGTATTATAAATTTCGGAGGCTTTGGAAAATGAAATTAATACCACAGTTACGTCTAATACTTAATCTATTCACTGATCTTGTGGTTTAGTCATTGCAAATTTACACTAGTGCCTTTTATTTGGTCACAGTCCAAGAAAATTCTTGATGCTCAGTTTAATAAGCTTCCATTCCACGGCCTCGGAAAAGAGATGCCAGCAAATTGGTGGAAGGCTCTAGGTGATCAGTTGATTTCATGCGGTATGTGAGAGTACTCTCTTTGTATCAAGGATCTGTGTTTATGGATGTTTTGTACTCTACTAAGAAGGAAGAAGTGAAGTAAATACCATATTGCATCCATTAAGGGGAGCAATCAAAAGATCCATATTGTACTGTTGATCTGTGCTTATTATCATTATATTCCAGGTCAATGAGGTTAAGCAAATATGAATGCCAATAGAGAGACCCAGAGTATTTTAATAGCTTGAATATTCAGCTAAATCACAACCCTGCAGAAGTGCAAATAGTGATTTCGATACAGTCTAAGAGTATATTCAGTGCCCTTTGAGTTTTGGAGTGTAGACAAAAAATCTATGGAGACCAATATTTTATTGGGTCATTGATCTTTTACAGACATTGCTGAAAAGAAGAATTTTGTTTATATAAATATTTTGTGCACTTAATAATGATTTTATTTGATTACATAACATTGAATTGAAACTTTACCTTTACTAATTCTGGTCTAACATCTTATGAAAAATATCAGCTGCTTGCTCTATTCTATTGATTCACAGCTGAAACTGCACAACAACTGAAATATTTTGTGTATTTTTTATGAAGCCAAACCAAAACTAAGGGCCTGTTGCTTCTAAAAGAAAGTAAAATTCGGAACCTCTGAATTATAGTGCCTACTTCAAGGAAGGGAATTTGCACATGTAATGCGTCCTACCCTTCCATTATGCTCTGTATTTGGATGCTGTCAGGAAGCAGTGACATTGGAATACCTTTCTTTTTGTTTTCTTTAATTGTATGGATAGAAATTACTTCTTTCTTTTTGCATCCTTTCAAATTATAGTCTTGGACAGTTAATGGCTATTTTGCGCTGTGTGCAGATTATTTGGTGGAGACCTTCAGAGATGTGTTCAAAACTGTGAGGTAGATTTCTTTATCCGACTAGTATATGAGTTTTGAGCTGTAAAAATATACTGTTCTCTGTCTCACACACTCCCATTCTGACACATCAGTTGTGAGCCCATTTGACTTGATAGTAACCTCCAAGCCCACCACTTGCTACCTGCAGTATGCCCTAAATCCACTTCCAAAAAGTTGTACTAATGGCCTGATGTGGGCTCTTAACATAAGCTTATAATTTGCTCATAATTTCCGTAATCCATCTGTGTTATGTTCAAGTTGAAATCACACCTCCTAAGGATGCACATCATTGTTGCATATAGCATAGCAATTTGTCCCGCATAATACTCAGTTTCCAACTTCTGATTGGCATCCAGTTGTTCATTATATGTCACTCCCTGGACCCATGATCTGCTGTACTTGGTAGCATGGCATCCCATCAAATGCGACATGCAATTAGGCCTAAAATCCATTGCCCAAAAGCGGTATAATGGTTGTCATGAGATATAAAGCCAACTTATAAGTTGTTCATGTTTTATATAATTCACTAATGTGGGATACAAGTTCAGATGTCAGACCTCTCTCATATAACCTCTTCAGTTTTCCTTTATCAGCCTGTCATCTGCCTCATTTTATTGACTGCAATAAACTGAGCCAGGGAAGACTTTCACAGGGCAAGTCTAATTCATTGGTGCTTGTGATGAGATCAAAATGTTCGTTCACATTCATTAGTTGTCTCTTCATGAACAATTGACACCAAAAACTCATATTTGTCCAAAATATCAGAAGGTGAATATTATTTGTAAGAGATAAATCGTGTCATCTCATATTAGGATGTAAGATTTACAGAATGTGAATTTTCCAAGATTTATTTGCTGCAAGTATGAATTTGCGCAAATAAGAAATGTAGAATTCTCAAAATACTAGCTTATTTGGTAAATAAACCGACAATGGCAAAGCCAAAACCTGTGCTTTTCACGAACAATAATGGAAATCAATTTTGGACATTCTCTTTTGCAGCCAATTTAATAAGATTCTAATGTAAATAAATTTGAATTGTGATTTTCCTTTCATGCTTCAGTGTCGGATCAAAAGGAGTGGACTTCTTGAATTCTTGCAGTCCTGATCATCAGCCTTCGTTATATCTGCCATCACCTTCAGAAATAATTGGTGATGTGAAAGTCACAGACGTAGTTGGTGAGGCTGGGGTTGATGGTTTGACTCCGCTTAAATTCGAGGGGTTGTCCCAGGTGGGATATTCTACCATCCTAAGCATCTTCTGCATGTGAATTAAAGGATGACATGCACTTCTATTTAAATTTTTACCTTCAGACATGTCTTTTGTCGTCTTCAACAATTTAACTTTGGTCAAAACCTGTAATGTTTTGACTTTATGCTTACATGTTCAGGAAGAGGCACAGTTCTATAAAATGCTCGTAGAATTGAGAATGAAGATAGCCAAAAAAACTGGAACTGCTCCGTGAGTCTCTTTATTTTGTCGTCGTTCTTAGAGCTGTTACTCCCTGTATCACATAACACTATCATATTGGTTTTTTGGGGTCAATTCCACCCCTTTTTGAAGTGCAATTAATCTTAATATGATATTTATCAGAGATGAACACTTGAAAATTTGTTAACACAGGAACCTGCATGCTAATTGCCAAGTTTTATTTCTTAGATTTGAGTATAGCAAGATTATTTCACCTCAAAATGTAGTCAAGTTGGTATGAGAAGTCAACCTGGGACAATAGTGTGACAGGATTATATTCTGATTGCGAGCCACCTGTATGATTGCACTATACAATTGTACTTTTGAGGAAATGCAAGGCTATCTGTTGATCTGTTTTAGCTTGCAGATATGCAATATGTGGTGATCAAACATTAAGAAGGATAGCATCAACAAGGCCGTCAACTCGAGCAAGGCTAGCAAATATAGATGGTGTGAACCAGGTATAACTTATGTACTTAATAGTCATGTTTCTCGGTCCACTCTAGTTTAACTTGACAGGATCTTGTATATGCTTGGAATATGCTCACTTTGTACATTTCAATGTTCCAGTTGGGTTTATACCTTAATTAATAACTGCTGATTTTATTCTCTTTGATTGCATCTACTAAATTTTTCATTTCCCTGTATAGAGAATGATGACATTTTGATAGTACAAATGTCTGGGTTGTTCTAGCCCTCTTTTACATAGAATCTTAGACAAAAAAGAGTTAGTGCCTGTTTTTGTACGTGGTGTTTTCCATTCTTGGATGTTAATAATAAACCCTAATATCGAAGCTCGTGACGGAGAGGGACATAATGTCTTACCTCTAGATGAAGGAAAATTATAATTATATTGAAGTTGAAGTTGACTGCATCTCTGCTATGAGCTACCTTATCTCACTCAGATTAGTTGGAACACGTTCCTCTTTCTCCTTTGAACTACTGTGAAGTAATAGTAAGATGACTTCATATTGTTCTTGCAGTGCATCATCTTCAAACTTTAAGGAAAAAAATACATTGTTTGCTATCAGTACCAGAGCATTCATTCTAAAAAGAATAATCTTGAAGATCTTTCAGTTTTTACAAATGAGGGTTGGGTTTCAGGAATCAGATTGGTAAGATGGCTGCTACTAAGCTTGATGAAACTTCTAAGTTAGCCCTAGAGACTCGTAACTTGTTAGCATCTTCTTCATCTCTTGTTGGATCCATAGTGTTTATCCACAAAGATATTTGTGTTGGGTATATTTTCTGCAGTATTTACTCACTGACTGCTTTAAATTTGACTGGTAAAACCAACTGTTTTGAAAACATGACTGCAACTTGAGGTACAAATAATAGGAAACATGATCAACGTTACTGTGGGTGAGAATGTGAGGTATAATTTAGAACCATCATATTAAGACTCTTGATCATACATTATCTCTTTTATCTGGTTGCATGTTTGTACGCGTATCTCAATTGGAAGCTTTTATAATGTGTTGTAGCACTTTCTAAATACACATGGAAATTGTTTGCTAAAAAGCATTCGGCGTCTATCAAAAGAGTTGAATCTTGCTTTGGACGGGGAGCCAAATGCACAAACTACTACGCCAAGAAAGGTTTTCACTGTACCAAACAATAAGAGATTATTGCCGGCAAGGTTTGAAGCTTGGAGAATGTGGCAAGAAGATGGCCTTACATTCCATGAAATTGCCGTATGTCTTAATATAGTTGCTTGTCATTAAGTTATGCCTAGTTTTTAGCATGGACTTTTGTTTTACTTTCTTCTTTGTAGAATTTCCCTGGTCGAGCTTCTCCAATTAAGGAACAAACTGTAATCGAGTATCTTCTTGAAGCTGCAAGAGAGGGATGTACTATCGCTTGGACTAGATTATGTGAGGAGATTGGATTAACACAGCAGATATTTTCGGATATTCAGGATGTTGTGTCAAAAGTTGGCAAAGAGAAGCTAAAGCCTATCAAAACTGAATTACCGGAAGAAGTAAGCTTTATGGATTGAATATTTTGGCAGGATGCATTCAGAACTAAACCTTTTATTAAGCATTGACATAATCATAGCATTTTTAGTAAGGTGGATTAACTTTACTATTAAAGAAGAAGAATTAAGTTAAATTACAGTCCCATGTACCAAAATTCGCTGAATATTAATGTCGTGGATCGTGCATCCTATGATATAACAAATGAAATGAACTACGATTTATGTGTTGCTTGTGATGAAATTATGATAATTCTGTTTCTAAAACTAGGTAACTTATAGCCAGATCAAGTCCTGCTTGGTGATGCAAGAGATGGGAATATCGACTGAAGTTATATCATCTGGACATCATCACGACTGCGGAGTAGAGGGTCAAGCCAATGTTGAATCACTTGTGGACAATGTAAATGGTGGTAATTCACTGGGGAAATCTGAAGACACAGTTTCTGATGTCCTCATAAGGATTGCAAACACAGAACAGTCAGTGTGTGGTACTGATGGTTCATCAAATTCTAGGAAACGTCAAAAAATTGATGGGCCCCAAGCTGGACAATCTGCTCGGTCGAGGCAATAGAGTTCCATATTGCGCTGGCTCAAGAATTTTGATGGGGTAACTGTTGAACATCTACAATCAATATATCGTAACCACATTTCTATGTTCTTCCTCGAGAAGGTAACAGCGAAAATGTGCAGGTTTCACTATCTGAACTCTTGGAACACTTCAGTGGATCAAAGGAAGAGGCAATAGTAGATCTGCTAAACAATCTGGAGGTTGAGTTTTCAATTTTTAGAAAGAATAATCAGTATAGACTTGTGTAACATGCTGGATGGACTGGGCTTGTTCTGCAAACAACTCGATTTATGGAAACTATGTTCTATTCTAAGTCTGCAGCTACAATAATTATATTTATTGTGTGTTTCGTTACAAAATCCAAATTTTATTTTAACACTGAAATGCACAATAATTTTGATTTTTTCAAATGATGAAAATAGTTTTAAATTTTACAAAAATATGTTAAAATTAAATTAAACTATTATGTAAATGGGTAATTATTTCTCATTTATTTCACAATTTGGATTCGTTTGTTCACTTTATCATTTTTACGTGATTCTTGTACTTGTAGTACACATTTTTTAACGAACAGCGGGTCACATAATTTTTATAAGTTTAGTGGTCAAAATTCGTCCACCTTAAAATTCAGTGAGTAATTGAAAATATTTTTTAAAGTTTAGTGAGCAATTGAAAATGTTTCTAAAGTTTTGTGAGCAATGAAAGACGTTTTAAATTTTTAGTGCCCAAAATTTGGTCATTTTAAAATTCAGTGAACAATCGAAGATTTTTTTTTTAAAGTTTAGTAAACAATTTAAGACATTTTTCTGTTCAGCGAGCAATGAAAAACGTTTTCTTATATAGTAGTTTATTAATAAAGTGATCGGCATTATGGGTGCATTCTGTTAGTTACGTCATTATTTCGCTGAAGGTTTGAAACGAATATTATGCAAGTGAGTAACACCTAAAGTTTTGATAAATTTAGTAATCAAAACTTAATAATTAAATTTTAGTGAGCAATCGAAAACATAAACGTAAATTCAATAATCATTGGGACAATTAACATCACTCAATTGAAATTAATTTTGAACTTTTAGGAGCTTAAACAAGTTCGTACGAAATTTATATGCAAAAAAAAACGTAAATTATAATTAGACAATAATGTCAAACGTCACGCCTAACTAAGCAAGATTTTTTTTTAGAAAAAATGGTCACAACTCACCCGTGCTACAATTCTCTATTTTGGCCCTTCGACTATTATTAAGTCGAAATTTTTAATTTGATGACTCCATAGGGAGTTAATTGTTTCAATAATCACCAAATATATATTGAAAATTTGAAGCATAATTTGTCAGCTGAAAATTAATTTGTGAAAATACTTTATCTATATTTCACCTATTTAACTTTTAATTGCATCCAATTGATATTATATGATCTTCAATCATTATTTTGTATTTCGAATCAACTATGGATATTTCTACTCCACTCCCCCAACTTTGATTTTCTTGCAATTTCACCATTTTCTCCAATTATGTCAATTATATGGATTTTTACCTAATAAACACAATATATATAGAATTAAGTCAAATTCATTAAAATACCTAACAAATACTCTAATTTAAATATCTAAATAAGTATATAAAATGCACTTATCACTAAAATTTTTTAGGATTGAAATTGGGGAAGATTTATTGGGTTCAAAAGAAATTTATGGGGTGTGGAAGTCACGTTTCACGTATGGTGATTTTGGTAAGTTGTAATTTTTTTTTTTGACAATTGTAACTTGTCACGTGGAATTTTCGGATGATACATTAGGAACAGAGTGAACAAAATATGGCCGATGATGGATGAAGTGCAATACTTTAAAAATGAGTGATCATTGAGAGGCATTTTGAATGATTTGATTGAGGTATAATTTTTTCAATGATCGCAACTTGCCATTGATTTTCTTTAGCCATATTTGCGATTGAGTTAATAAATTTTAAAGAGTGGTAGATGTAAATGAAAACGGACAATGTCCATCGTATGAGTTGAGCACGGAAACAATTGACTCCTCCATGGGCCACCTGATTAAAACCTACCGTCCAAAGAGTCGAAACATATCCATCGTCTACAATTCTTTTCAACACTGGAAGAACACCGTAGCCTTGAAAACCGTCTTCTCCACCGCGCCATAGAAATTTTGAGGTATAGTCAATTATGCCCAACTCACTGAGATATGCTGCTTAAATTTTGAGGCAACTGGATTGCAAATACCGCGTTCAATTTGTATTAGCTTGTTTCAGAAGGATATGTATTTCAAGATTTTTCTTGTGAGATTGACTTGAAATCTTTATTTCTTGTTATATGTTCTTTTGAGTAGTAGAGAGAATTTGTATGATACTGATGCAAATTGCGCGTTTCGTAACCTAATTTATCGTCATTTCTTTAATAGTGCAGCAGTTGGACTAAAAATCATGTCTTGGTGCACCATTGAGTCGGATCCTGGTATGTTTTGTTTTGGCATTTATTATTTAAATTTTGTTTGAGCCTGTTTCTCGATATTGGATATTAATGGGTAATTTTTGTTATTCGGAAAAAATTGTTCTAGCGCACAGTTTAGATAAGGGGTTGTTTAGTGAGGCTGCTGGAGGGCATGAGGTTAATTTTTTTAGCCTCCAACAGCCAGTTTGAGCGTCTAGTTATCAAAAGTTAGTTGACACTGATGATAAATTTGATGTCAACAGTCAATTTTTGGAATACCTTACTGCTTCTTCTGTTTCTATTTGGCCAGAATGAACGTATCTATTACACTACATACACAAATGCTTGTAACCATTTGAACTCATTTTTCTCTGTCTGTTTTTGCATTATTACAGTTGCATTATTCCAGAAACTCTGTTCCTTGCTCTCTCTCAACTATGTTCCTCATTTTAATAAACTCACATAACACGATTAACAAAAAAAAGATATCCACAAGGTTCCCATTAAAGCATATATTAGTTTTTGGCTTGTGAATTATGGTAGAGTAATTGATTTTGGATACTTAACGCGACAGCTACGACACTACACAGGTATAATGAAATATGAGCTGAAATACATTTCCTTGATATCAAATGTTATTGTATTTGCAATAAATTGTCAATAGATGAACACATGCATTTTTAGGTATTTTATTTTAACCTAATGAACTGTATACATAGTGCATACCCTCTTTTAAATTTGTTTTTTTTTTTTTTTTAATCTCAATTTGATTTTTCTAACGATTACTAATCCTTTTAAGGGACGAGAATTGGACACTGGGGAAGGGGGAGGGAGAGGGTTGAGGTTGAACGTGGGAGATGGGCGTCAACAGTGGTTGTGCGAAAGTTCAATTTTTCATTTTTTTCTACATTTTAACTTTTTCTTTCTTTTTTGCTTACTATAAAGTGATTTTATAAGTTTCATTTATTTGAATATTCATGGTCATGATGCATGATGCTGTGAAAATTTTGGACACAATTGGTCTCTGGGGACCAACTGGCTTCAAATTTTAAGTTGGGATCCGTTTGTCAGGAGAAATTTAATGGAACATAAATGCAAATTTATTTTGTAGGTTGAGAAAAAAATCAGTTTATTGGATAAAATAAGATTATGTACTTACTACTGATAATTTCAGATTACAACTACCAACATTTTACGCTGAAACTATTTTATACCTTTAAGCAACCGCTAGCAACAAATTGCGACCATCATGACCAACAGCAATATCAAGTATCCAATCACTAAGCCAAACGAGGATTCTAATATTTTTTTCTTCTCTTTTCATCTCAGCCAAGTTGGCAGGTCCGAGTTTCTATGAGACTCGTCGAGACCAGTGAGCTGGCATTATAACTCAGGAACAAGACCAATTTTTTGCAGTTCCTTGTAGCTTAGTGACTTCCAGTTGCTGGATCTTCATTAGCCACCTTGAGAAACGGAAAGGGGTTCTGAAATTTTTGTTGGTTGGTTGGTAGCCTCTAAGAGTAGATTACGTCAAGCTTTAATATACTCACAAATGGCTCTAAAGGCATAAACTTTGAGGCTTTTAAATGAAAATCTCATGTGAAATGCAACTTGAGGCGGAAACTCAAAAAGTTTTTCTAAACCTTGTAAGAAATAAATCAATAATATCGCACTCAAGTCAATCATGAAAAGTATAGTTTTTACCCTTCTTTGTACTTAGAAGTCCCTCTTCTTGTTAGTAATGGAGTTCTCAAACCTTCAGTTAGTTTTCGAGTTCCACTCCTGGATCTACCTGTAGCAGTTATTGGCGTTGGACCGCTGACTCATTAGTGCCCTTAAGATGTAAATCATCATGATGCCACCACCTTTTTAGATTGTTTTGCACTTTTCGCATTTCTTTAGCTTCTTTTTCAAGATTTTAGAATTTTGGTTTCTCCTTATAGTATGTTCTTGCATTTCTTTGTAATGGCTTACAATGGGATTCCTTTGTGATGGGGGTCTAAACTTTTCGTATTATTGTGCTTGCTCTGCAGGTGTTTTCACTGAACTCATACAGCAGATGCAAGTTAAAGGTGTTCAGGTATATTGAGATTCCTAGCGTGTTATGGTTTCTTGTGTGGGTTATCTTTTTGTTTTTCCCCTTGGTGGTGGGGGTGGGGTGGGGTGGTTTATAAGTTTATGAATTGTGATTTCCTCATTTCCACTTTCCCCAATTTTAGTTATATGACCGTTGATATAAAATAGACCGGGTGAAACTTGTACACATTGTATGCTTGCAGTAAAATTGGTATCTAACAAATTTGTAATTGTATGATTTTCCAAATTTGATAAACCGGCAATCTGGAGAAATTATAAATATTCTAATCCATACCTTTCCTCTCTTTGATCATTATGAAGCAAGAATATTGAGAGAAAAATAAGTAGTACAAAAATGAACTTGTCTACAGTAAGAGTGGGAAGCTCCGCAATTTAAATTGCAAAAATGCTTCATTATAAAGTAATTTCAGTTGCAGCAATAAAGAATGGTGAAATTTATTGATTAAGTAATCGAAGAAGAGTTGGGTTTGCTCCCCAATGGTCACCCGTTCGAATCCCCTAAGGGCTACTGAGGTGAGTACCCAGCCGTAAACTTCAGGGTCTCGTGGGATTAGTCGAGTGAGCGCAAGCTGGCTCGGACACCCACGATTATAAAAAAAAGTAATCTAAGAAGAGTTGCCTTAGCATACCACATTGTTTGCCGGTAACAAATCACAGTCACATTGTTAATTCAAATTTTGAAATCATAGCAATTTGCTAAGATAAAGACTTCATGATTTGAAATTTATATGACCAATCATCAATCAACTTTGAAAGGAAAATGAAGGTTTCCAATATAAAGTAGTTCTAAATTTCTTGAACCCAATATATATGAATTATTCGAAATTTTCTATTTAATTGCTTCAGTTCCTGTTTTAGAGTAATTAAATGAATAACCAAGAAAAATAACTACCCTTAATTTTTAATATAAATATTATTTTAAATGATCAAAGATAATTTGTTTCAATTTTATAAGATTTTCATTAAGTGTGTGTATATATATATACACACACATATAATTTCATGAGTTTTCTTTATTTTCACACGTAAATACCATAGAAAATATAAATTAAATATTTTAAATGCCAAAGAGAAGTTGGATTTGCTCTCTCTCTCTCTCTCTAAAAATTTTACAATCAAGGGGAACAGGGTTAGGCAATATACTGGACAATCATAGAGCAAAAGATGAAAGAATTCTACATAGAGATGGCTAGAGGAATTTGGTGCCTTATGTTACACCAGGGAATAATCTCTGAACCAGTCTGAGCATGGTATGGCATGTTNCTCTCTCTCTCTCTCTAAAAATTTTACAATCAAGGGGAACAGGGTTAGGCAATATACTGGACAATCATAGAGCAAAAGATGAAAGAATTCTACATAGAGATGGCTAGAGGAATTTGGTGCCTTATGTTACACCAGGGAATAATCTCTGAACCAGTCTGAGCATGGTATGGCATGTTGATAGTTGAGTTATTCTGAAGCAAGATGCAGACAAGAAGTTCCTCAGTTTGAGGGCGGAACTGGTTTGTTTGCAA
>CAIGRP010000066.1:0-29248 GCA_903798385.1 Fraxinus cuspidata
ATATTGTTATCTATATGAATGGGGTATGATACATATCGTGGTTTTCTTAGCTGTGCTGAAAAACACATCGAAGCATAGGAAGCAACATAGAACCAAGAAGGAAATGCTAAACTCCATCATACAATTTAGCCCAAAGACAAAGGGGTGGAAAAGATATCCATCCCAGGCCATAGAAAAGAAAAAAAGGAGATGGAACGATCTCCCCCTTATCCAAAGAAATTTTAGCAATACCACCATTTGAATACTTCACTGGAAGAGGTATTCATGCGAGTTATGGACTTTTTCTTTCAAGAAAAACAGCATCGGATCTCATCAAAATAGATACTATTGATACCACTGATTGGAAATAACACAAATGACTATAGGGATTTGAAGAAACATGTGGACGCCCTTTTCAGGAGAGGACAACTACATGAGTTTGTATCAAAACTAGGAGAAGCCAATTAGGCTCTCCCTACTCAGCAACCTTCCCCACATAAGCAAATCCGCAACCTATCCTTTTAGTATATCCTATCAAATCCCCAACAAAGAACAGAAATAAGAGAGCTAATAGGAAAAAATCGATGTGATGAAGATTCAAGGAAAGAGTGCAGAAAGTAGGTCGGAGACGCGTGAATTTGGCAAAACTACGAAGAAAGACGACATAAGTCCAATCTCAGAACCATGCAATGCCTTGAATGGTTTGGTTTTCTGGGAAGATTTCCAAAGAGTGATGCAGAACCAAAGCGACGCTTTAATAATTACATGCTAGTTGCTAGAATTAGCATACGATGAACTCTTGTCGACAATGGAAGTTCTGTAAATGTCCTTTACTCCATGACTTTAGAGCAAATGAGGATTTAGAAAAAAATATCTGCAATCATATATCAGAAGACTGCAAGGCTTCACAGGGGCAACTATTGATACACGAGGTCAGATTGCTTTGATCTTCAAGGTGGGAAATATTACTTGCCAAAGAAGGATAATTGTTGATTTAGTAGTGGTTGACATACAATCCAGTTATAACGCTATTCTGGGAAGATCTATATTGCACGAAATGAAGACTTCAACCTCTATCTACCATTATATCATTAAATTTCCTACAACAAGTAGAGTAGGTGGCGTACGAGATGCTCAAGTTGAAGCCAGGTTATGTAACGTCGATCTACCCAAAGTAGGTCAACATGTTCTAAGATTGTCTGTATGATCGATCTAGGGAAGGTCAGTTGAAAAGACCTATTTCAGCTGACCTAACCCAAATTAACATGACCAATAAACATCATAAAAGAACTGAAGACAACCGTTTGTTATTTGATGAAAAAGAAGCAAACATGCATTCTTATTGAGGCGCTTGATTGTAGCTATATCCATAGCGGTGTCATCTTTCCCAAAGTTTTGGTGGATATAAGAAGCAACCTTAACATTCTAAATGTCAACACAGTAAATGGATGGGAGTCCTACTACACTTCCTTCAGCGATATTCAAATATAGTTCTTAGATTGAATGGAATCCTAACCATAGAAGAGGGAAAGATCAAGCTAACTGTTGAGATCAGGGAAGCACCTCATTGAGCTAAAGTTAATGCCGAATTTGTGGTATTCGATTTCCCTTCACCCTATGATGCAGTCATGGGACAACCTTTGCTCTTTGACTTAAGAGCAATTGTATTGATGTACTATTACTTGATTAAATTCCCAACACCTTAAGGGAGTCAGGAAATCAAAGGCAATAGGAAAGCCACTGAAAGATGTTGGATTGTACACTATCCCACCAAAGATGGAATTCCCAACATTCCATTCTAGAATGGAGTAAATATGGCATACTTAGCAGAGCCTGAACTCTGTTCTTTAGATCCAAAATCAGGCTCAAAGATAAGGGTGCAGAACTGATGGAAGAGCTAGACAAAGTTCAAGTCAACTTAGTTGAAATCTAAAAAAACTTAGAAGAGGACGTGAATTGTAGTAGCTGCTTCAGTATGCGCTTATTGATTTCCTTAGTCAAAACCTAGATGTATTTACCTAATGCCATAAATACATGGAAGGGATTGAACCAAAGACTGCTTGCCACAAGCTCAATATTAATCCTTTTGTTCGTCCTAAGTAACAATGACGAAGACCAACTAGTGCGAAAAGATATGAATCTCTATGGAAAGAGGTAGAGAATCTACTAAGCAATGGATTCATCAAAGAGGCTCAATGGAGACTGGCGAGTGTGAAAATTTCTAAAAGTAGACACTTTACCTAAAAAGTGTGCCTCAAGTGTTTACGAGCAAATTGTGGAAAGTTTGATATATTTGATTGCAACTGACATAATTTACATAATTTATATTGTGAGTCTCATTAGCAGGTACATAGAATGTGTGAAGAAGATGCATATTCTAGCTACTAAGAGAATTTTTTATGATATTTGTCAGGAATGATTGAACTTGGATTATTCTACAAAAAGGGAGAATTGTCACATTTTTGTGGCTTTACTGACATGAATTATGCTGGTGACTCGGATAATCGAAAGAAAACTTAAAGTTTTGTTCTCATGTTGGGTTTACGAGCTATTTCATGGTTGTCATAGAAGCAATATGTTGTTACTTTATCAACTATTGAAGTAGAGTGTGTAGCTATGACACTTTGTGCTTGTCAAGTCATTTGGTTAAGGAAGATGTTAGAATTTGGGTGTGATCCGAAGAGTTGGAATTTGTATTGAACTTGAAGAGGTTGAAATTATGAAATGGGAAGAAAAGTCGTTGCATTTTCACTAGCCTACCGCTAGCTGGCCACTCGAGCAACACCTGCAGATTTTTTCCCAAAACTTGGTCGTTCGCCTTTCGCCCGCCTGGCGCTCGAGCGACGAACATGTCGCTAGCTTACAGCTTTTCACGTTTTAATACTTTTTTGGCATTCCACTTCAACTACAACTCATCTATCAGGGTTTGGATATTGCCCTACATAGTTGCCTATAAATATTAGACTCTCCTATACAATTTTATAAATGGTGAGAAAAGTGATTATTAGATTTTAGAATTATTGTAATATTTCTTCATCTTCATTATTTATGGTGCAATAAAATCTTCTAATTCCTCTATCATATTTTCTTATCTTCTTTTATTCTTTTTCTTGCAATCATTTACTTCATATTTTGTCATATAACTTCAACATCTCAGTCCGGTAGTTGGTTTCATATCAAGTGGTATCGAGCAATACGTAATCCTTGAATTTTCATTAATGGGTTTCAGAAATCCTGAGCATAATTAACACAACAGAAGTCTTTGAAGAGCTTCATTTCAAACAACTAGGACCTACTCCGATTTGTAATGACAACATATCGGTAATTAACCTCTCCAAAAATCTCGTTTTACATGGAAGAAAGAAACACAACAATGTGAATTATTTCTTAAGGTATCTCATGAAGGAATGAAAAATTTATATGATTTATTGCAGAAGTGAAGATCAAGTTGCTGACTTATTACCCTTGAAATTTGCTACATTATAGAAATTACAAAGGTTGCTTGGTTCTTGAACACGAGAAGACTCTTAAACACACCGTTTGTAAACTTCCAGTTTAAAACGGAAATATCGATAATTTCTAAGTTAGTAGGTCTTTTATATTTTATTTATTAATTTGTATTTGTTATTTTCTATATCAATGATTTGCTTAATTAAGGCACAACTAAATTAGTTTTCAACTTTTTATGAAATGGGTGTCTTGTATAGTCTATTTAAGGTTATTGAATGTGATGTGGATTCCAATTTTCAGATTCAAAATGATGTGTTCTCTTTATTTTTCTTTCAATTCCTTAGCATCTTTCTTCTTTACTTAGTTATAGAATTAACTTTTTGTCTCCTTCCATTTGGTTATTAGTTAACACATGTCATAGAAATACTCTTATCCAAATTGTTAAATTTTAATTTTAAATCAGGTTAACGGGGTGTCCTCAACTAAGATTTTGATGGATTTTAAGAAATTATAAATCCTAATGAATTTCGTAGATTTGAGTAGATTTCCACAAATTTAATAAGAATCTCATCAAATAAAGTGAAATTTCAAAAAAATTGGTTATATGTATTTTTAAGTTTGAAATCCATCCAAATCTTTTAAAATCCTTCTATTAATGGAATCGTTGTAAATCTATTAGTTATTGAGGATACCTAAATTTTAAAGAATTTCGTTGAAATATATTTTAAATCTCAATTGGGGACACCTAAATTTTAATGAATTTCATTAAAATCCATTAAAATCTCAATTGAGAACACCTAAATTTAAAAAGATTTTTAAATCAATCACAATCTCAATTGAGAACACTCTTTGTAAATTTAGTAAAGGCTATTATGTTCCATAATTAGAATACTCCCTTCCCTTCCCTTCCCTTCCCAAACACTTCGGGATCTACAGGAACAAGCTTTGTCGAAGAAGGAGCACATTTTGTAATCTTTAGATGACTACTCTTGGAAGCCCTATTGCTATCAGTTAAAGCATTGAATATCTGTATCAAATCATTCTTTATATTTAGCTAAAATGTCTGCAGGTGACGCTGTCTTTAATACATGCATGTTGGTTTGCTTTTGATAGTTCAATGAATGATTACTTCAAACTGATAAAAGAACATATGATGGGAAATTAACCAGCTTCAGATTAATGTACACGTGCACTTATGTTTATTTAACTGGCAAATCCTTAAAAATGGATCTTAGGTAAACACATTTGCACTTGAACGGGATGCACATATTATGCCGCTCAGATATCTCCAATGGTTACACCAAATTTAATATAACTTTTACACCAATTTAGTGTAACCTCTTCAATAGTTATACCAAATTTTACATCAAATGAGTAATATTTTCTTTATTTCCTTATTATTGATTCCTCAACAATCAATTTATTTTAAATTATATTATTACTAAAATCGTAAAATTAAAATTTAATAAACTAAAATATTGCATTTATTAATAAGTTAAGAAAAAAACTGTTAAATAAATGTTACCATCGCATTAGAATTTAAAAATAAATAAATAACTAAAAATAAGCATCACATTAAAACAATTATAGATAATTCAAATCAATTATTCTAAAAAAAACAAAAGATACATAAGGAACATTAATTTGCTGTAATAGAAAATGGGAGGACAAAGTGGTAGTATTGAATTACACCAAATTTGATGTACCGATTCCTTCACCGAGAATTACTGCAGGCTCGGTTGTGCAACAATATTGGAATGATGAAGGGTTCATGGTGCAAGATATTGGGATTACAGGGCTGGATTTGTTGGGACTACGACAACAATATAGTGGCCGTGGCTGGAGCCTGAAGTTCATGTACCTCACGTTTCCACAAGGTTATTTTCTACACCCTCATTTACATTTGCTTTTTGATTGTAATAAATCTGCTGTATGCTAAGATTCCTTTTTATTTGAGGATTAAACGAGATCAAAATTGCTTGCAATTTCTCTTTTTATCATTCTTCCATTCACCATAAGATCGTCGAGAAAATAAGAGTATGGCAATATGCAGATGAATGCTTCATTACTTCGCTTACTGATTATAAGAAACTTGTCGAAGAGATTATGCATATCTTTAAGTAGTTACATCTAAGTGAACTCCAAAATTAATTTACCGAATGGAGTGTTTATTATTTCTTCGTGTTACCAAGAATTATCTATCCTATTAATTTACTTCTGAATTATTTAGGAAGAAAAACATCACAAATAGTATTTGAAATTAGATAAGGATACGAGTAACCAAGCCCTTTCTAAAAAAAAAAAAAATTTGAACTTGGAAACTTGTGATGCACTTCTTTGAAATGGCTTTAATGCTGAGACCAAAAGGATGGAATCTTACACCTACCACACAACTTTGTCAAAGAAAGTAGACAGCCTTTACCATAGAGGTTAGTAAATGCAGATATTACAGACTTTATTGTGTCAATTTTTTCATGTGTTTTTTACTAGTTCCTCGAATAAGAGAACTAATACCATTATCTTGTGTATAAGAGCCTGAAAAGATTCTAGGAGCTGATCTATAAAAAGGGGATAAAAGTATGTGCTATAATAGAGAAAATCATATTTAATAAAATCTTTCACATTATGTACAAGGATAAATCGTACTGATTATATATCATCAGGGCTTGAACAGAAGGAAAATGATTCATATAACGACTCCAAATTTGTTGAGAACAAGGGTTGTTATTGGATGAAAGAAAATTACCTAAACCATCTGCGTGGTGAGTTTATATGTCATCTGATCTCATCATAAAATGTTCTTTTTCTCAGTGATTCATCTAATTGTGATATGTTATTCGTATGAGCTTTTGCCATGTTTGGTACACATTTTTTCAAAACTCATTTTCAACTACACATTTTTTAATAAAATAATATTTTTCATTACATCAATAACTTTTCTTTTCTTTTTAACAACATATTTCTCATCGAATCACTATTTAAAATACATATTTTCTCAATAATATCCATCAATCACACCCTTAGTTTTAGATAATGTTTGGCTAAGCTTAAAAGTGTTACCTTACGTAAATAAGTAGTAAAAAAATTAAATTTTTATTAATCAAAATTGTAAATAACTAAGTTGCTTAACACGGAGGTAAGAGTTACTTTGAAAATGGTAATTTTTTAACAAAAAAGTTCTAGTAGACGCCACAAAGGTAATCAACTTTATTATAATCAAGAAGCATATTTGATTGGCATGGTGAAAACCATCCAAGAATATTTAGAAACAAAATGATACCTAAAAAAAAAAAACCTTTTTTCTCATTTTTACACTTGGCCAAAGATGCTAGTAAATATTTTCCAAAGATTATAGAGAAGCTAACTTACAAGTAAAACAATCAGTAAATTAATAATATACCTTGTTCTGGACTGAATGGAGAGGAAAGAGAGTGATAGGGAACTGTTAGCATCAGTAGTAGTATACATACGTGATATTGGCACGGCTCAATCAAATAACTAAGCTCTAACTATAAAGAGCACAGCTTTCTAATTGAACCGCACTAATATCCCGTATTGCTAAAACTGACAGACATCCATCACTCCGTTGTCCTCCGTTGTCTTTGATAAAGATTGGATCCCAACCGGGAAATATCCCTTGTCAAAGAATCCAGAACTAAAAAAACCAGTAATTTCAGTAAATGAAAGAGCTCCAAAGTGATGAATAAAAACTGAGGTGAAGAATATAACTATGAAGTATAGATATAGGAGATGAAGAAATAGAAGTTGGGAGGTTTGGGGGGGTAGGAATGGGGTATGGGTGAAGTGATTGAAAGAACCAAGCATTTAATTTGCCAACAACCCAACTACAAAAAGAGGGGTATATTTACTCAAAAGCTAAGAAACGATGAAAAAGCTTACTGGAGCAAATCTGGTGCTTTCAATATGCATTTATGAGGTTGGGGGGAAGGCATTTTAATACCATCACACCTGCATTTAAATTTCAAACTGGGAAAATTCTTGGTCAATATATTGAATTTTTAAGTTTATGCCCTCATTTTCCTCTTAAATTTTCACCCTATGAAAAGACGTGAGATTTCATTTTTCATACTCAATATTTCCCATGTTTTGTGGGGATATATAAAATGCACATATTACATCTTCTTTCTGTGTATGTTGCAGTTGACAGCCCCGAGTTTAATTTTCACGACTCAAGTCTAATTATTTGCGTAAAATACTAGATAACATTTCCCCGAAAGGCATACATGTCTAACTTTTGATGAAAAAACGATTATCCTTTGAATGCTATTTTTTTTTTTTTTATTTAAATTGCAACTTACTCCTCCGCCCTTTGGCTCTGTACTTATGTTTAACCTTTTTTATGAAAGTCTCACAAAGAACATTCAATATGAGGTCCCTTGTAGGTTGATGTATTGTATATTATGTTAAACGAATAAGAACTTATATTACATGAGTAACATTAATCTAACACGGGCTAGGCGAGATATCCGATCCATAAGAGCATGTTTGCTATACTAGACAAAACTCAATACCATTGTCAAGAAAGGGCTATATGATATGATCGTAGGCTGTCTTGTCCACTTCGATGTACTAAATATACCATAAACAATTCCGCCGTTGCCTTCCTTTACGATGTTGTTTCTTAATCATATCTACTTGATTGTGATATCTGTGTTCATAAGCCCAATGCCCCTTTGCGCTAAGATAGAACTAAAACCAAAATAGCCACCAAATTAAAACCAACTTACATCATATAACTTCAAATTTATTTTTCTTGGGGTTGGAACATTGCAATCGAAAAAAATCCCTTAGGCATCTATCTGTAAGTAGTAGCCCCACCCACGACCTATTTTGGTTGCACAGCACATCACCATAAAATTGCTACTGACTGTTTTCACGTGAAAATACTGAACCCCCTTTTGCCCTCTCACCTTCCACCTTTAATTCCTCGACACATTTAAATCCTAACTTAAGGAAGCTTTTATTACATGTTTGTACCACGCTCAACATTTTTCGGGGGGAAAAAAAAAAAGATAGTCTTGTTTGTTCTCTCGTTTGTATAGTGTAGCGTATCAAACATACTTGTAGTTGATCCTTTAGTAGTCCAATAAAGATGTACACACGGAAAGAGATAGACAAAGTAGTACAACAGTGATACTCCTTATCAAGTAGAACTGTATATGCTCTTTTGCAATGGCAAGGTATCTTTTTCTTAAGCTTGATCTTGATGATGATATGGTCCAGAAGTAACACTGAGTTATTGCTGTGAATTGAATTGAGTGCCCTATAATTTTTAAGCAGTTCTTGGGACCTTATAATGGAGTATAGTACAGATTACAGAGCAAGATTTTTTTTTTTTTTTTTCTTGGGTAGATGGAGGCTCTGTAAATGAAGCTAGCTAATTAAAGAACATGGACCAGCAGTTTTGTGACCTTATATTGACACTTTGAATGTTTCTACCTCTTGGTGGCAATTTGTTGTTTACTATATTTAGTATGAGGGTAACTTTACCTTCAATTAGTTACTACTGCTAAAATTACTTGTTCTATTGGAAAAAGGGGTTGAATAGAATAAATGGTGGTCAACTTTAAACTAAGTTCGCAAGTCCAGTTTTACTCGAGTAGAGGTATAAAAAGGGATTAGGTGGTCAATTTGACTATGCCATACGAGTTGTTGAAGCTCACCTAACGATTTTTTGCTAAATCTATGCTTCTACAGTAGAGGTGTAAAAATTGGACCATGCTATGTCGTGTTGGGCATTACTGATGTGTCTTTTATTTTTTGAAAAGGAAAATTTTGTATATAAGTCATTATAAAATAAAATTTCAAGATTTACTATGTGACATTTACAATTCAAGTAATATTTTGTGATATGGTGAATATTTTAAGAAATACTATATACCAAATATAGACTCAAACAATCTTTGTAACTGAATTTTTTTTTTAAAATGACCCTAGGATTAAGCTAATCATTCAATATCCTTTCCAAATAATACATACAAAATTTAAGAAATCAGAATTGGGCGATGGGAAAAATTCATATATAACCTATTAATTAAAAAATGATGTGTCTTTTATTTTTTGAAAACGAAAATTTTGTATATAAGTCATTACAAAATAAAATTTCAAGTTTTACTAGGTGACATTTATAATTCAAGTAATACTTTGTGATATGGTAAATATTTTAAGAAATACTATATACCAAACATAGACTCAAACAATATTTGTAACTGAATTTTTTTTTTTTTTTTAAATGACCCTAGGATTAAGCTAATCATTCAATATCCTTTCCAAATAATACATACAAAATTTAAGAAATCAGAATTGGGCGATGGGAAAAATTCATATATAACCTATTAATTAAAAATAAAATACCGCAATTTGATGTGTATATACCTTATGTACCATATAATATACAAATTATTTTTAAAAATACTACTTTCTAAAATTACTTCACAAACCTTTTTGTAACTAAAAAAAAAATTAAATTGATAGCAAAGATTATGCTTGCATTGAACGTCTCCATATCAAAACGAATTCAAAAATTCAAGGGAAACGAAATCCATATCGTTTGTGGCAGAAAATCATTTTCGTATTGATCGTCATCTTCAATTTCTAATTGTTAGTTTGCATCCAGGACTACTTCTGATTAGGTTATCGATTGAATTTTCAGAAATTGGGGATTTCTTCTATAATCCCCTTTTAACGGGTTAAAGGTAATTTCACATACCGTGATGTGATAAAAATGATGTTGCACGGGTATAGTTCCCAAAGGGTGACTTAACTTTACATTTCTGATTTCGTATTATATTATTTGGAGACATCATGAGGCATCATTCATATGTTATAATTCTTTCTCATGTTATATGTGCAACATGCAACATATGTTACGGAATTTACAATGTACAAAATGTAGTAAATTTTTCGATGCCACTTGTATGAAGAGGATCGATAATCTGTTATCAAAAGACTACAAAAATTGTAATGAAATAATGTTTTTTTTTTCCTAATTGTTTTAGAACAAACAGTCAATTGAAATGTTGTATGTAGATATCACTAAACATAAATTGCAATGTAATTGTTTAAAAAATGAAATCTTGCAATTATAAACCTAGAAAATATGAAAACAAAATGGGATAATTATGAACTCGCACTACTTAGAAGTGATCGGAATGAAGTGCGCGTGCATGCTAAGGAAATATGTAGTTAATATTCCAAGACATATGTTCATAATACTATGATGTCAAAACAAAACACAAACATTGAACACAGACTAACCACGCTTGAACTAAACTAAATACATTCAATTTTTTCCAAACATTATCGAACTAAACACAATGACTTAAAAGCACAAGTTTACCACTGTTATATCAAAAGTAAACAGACATCACAAAATCATGAAATATGCATCAGCCAATGGTGGGCTTCTATTTTTTTCATTTTACTTATTGTCTGCATTCTTGCCCTTCCTTACTTTCCTTATATTCATTTGGATGAGATCAACATCCTTTTCATATTCCCGCAGATCTTCACATTTTCATACTAGCATATTTGACAAGCGAGGTCTCTCCCGGTATTACTTGTGACAAAAAAGATTCTAGCATTTGATATATCATATCATTGATGATGAACTATGCATACTTGGTTGTGTACAAACCACACTCGTATCTCCAATGAATAAAGATTATGTTACATTTGTGCGTATCAAAATGAAGAAATATTAAGTTACATTTGAGTGTATTAGAACTTTTGGTTGCTGGTCATCAAGGAGAAATCTAGGACTATTGCAGATTTTAGAAAATAGGCACAAGGACAGCTGAATGGAGACTGGTCTTCCTTCTGTATTTAGCAATTGGAGATCAATTCTATCTATTATATTTCCAATATAATGATGCCAATTTTTTTGTAAAATATTGAATATTTACGAGATGACAAGAGTAGAATAGATGAGATTTAAACTTTTTTTCTTCCTCAACAGTCTTGGGCTATGTAATCCAATTACGAAACTATCAATGAACACTAGTCACCGGAGGAATATAATTTCCGTCGATAGCTGACTATGTCGAACAATTAGGATCTCCGCAACCTTGATTTCTTTGGTATTGTAAGACTTACAAAAACAACACTTGTGATACAACCAATGAAACAGTGCATTTCTTTTCTCATCACAAGCATTGCATAATAAATCTTGGACAGACCAAATGAAGTTCCTCAGCCACTGGTTTAACAAACAAATGAGCTGTGATTTGGAATGATGATTTTTTAGGGCTTCAATATTGTCCTTTTTTTTTTAGGACATTTGTAATTATGTATTGGCTGTGATTTGGGGATTTCATGCAATAATGGAGGAGTTGATTAATTAAGGCCTTGTCTAATTGAGCAATAAATGGCGCTAATATGATTATTTATATGAGTGAAGTACTTTTAGCTATTTCATATTTACTATGCTATTACAATATTTTTTTGAAATAAAAATAATGTATTGTATTATATGATTTTTTTTCTAAAAATGAGATATGTCGTGTAATTTCCACTCTTAAAAAGAATAAAAGAATGGACTTCTTAACTAATGTTGATGGAGCGTGTTGGGCCCAGTAATCAGTCCAACAAGTCTTGGGCTTAATATAAAGGTTTTGAGTGAAAAAATCGTGTCTACTTCAACGAAAAAAACAATTTCCTAACTAAAACAATCTTATTTATATGTCTAAAATATTGACTAGGATATATAATATGACCGTAAAATATGTTACACCTCAAGCAGGTGCTCCAAAAATCGGATGCTTCAGAAAGGTTGATGAAATGGGTTGTGGAATTGGGCTCCAATTCGACATTTTATATCAACCAAGGATCTCGATGAAGGGGCGAGCAGTGGCAGACTTCATAGCGGAATTCACTGAGGCAATGGACATCAATGTGGCGATGGAACCAGCAGACCCCCAGTCTAGAAACTGTTTGTTGACGGGTCTTTCAGAGAAGCGGGCTCCGAGGCTGGTGTGGTGTTGGAAAGCCCAGAATGCCACAAGCTTAATTGTGCGGTGAAGTTCAATTTTAAGACCTCCAACAATGCAACTAAATACGAGGCGCTGCTAGCAGGCCTCAGATTGTTAAAAGAAATGCAGGTCAAGAGCCTAGTGGTTTGCAGCGACTCACAGTCAGTGGTAAACCAAGTCAACGGCAGCTTCGCAGCCAAGGATAAATGCATGACAACATACCTAAAAAGGGTAATGGGCCTACTCCCTATTTTTGAGACATTTGAGCTAACCCAGATACCAAAAGTTGAGAACCTACACGCCAATGCTTTGTCAAAACTGGCCAGCAATAAAGATTCAGAACTGCTTGAAATTGTACCAGTAGAATACCTCCCAAAACCCTCTACATTCAAAGAGGAGGGAGTGATGTTGATTGAGGGGACCTGACAGTGGATGCAACTAATTATTGCCTACCTCAAAGAGCAAACATTGCTAGAGGATAAAGAAGAATCTCACAAACTTAGGTGCAGAGCCGCCCACTACGTGCTTAGAATGAGAAACTTTATAAGAGAGGCTTCTCATCCCCACTCATATGATGCACCGAAGGAAAAGAGGTCAATTATGTCTTACGAGAGATTCATGAAGGAATTGGTAGCAGCCATACGTGGGAACCAGCACTGGCTCAAAAAGTGCTAAGGGAAGTGTACTACTTGCCAACTTTGAAGAAAAATGTGGTGCAGTTTGTGAGAAGTTGCTACAAGTGTCAGCGTTTCTCCTCCATTCAAAGGTAGCCATCACAGGAGCTTACTGTGGTATCCAGCCCCTGGCTGTTCGCTAAATAGAGGGTCGGTCGGATGGGTCTTATTCCAAAAGGGAAAGAAAGTGCAAGCTATGCAATTGTCGCCACTGATTACTTCACTAAGTGAGTCGAGGCTAAACAATTAGCAAAGATAACTGAAGCGAACACTTCCAAGTTCATTTGGAAAGACATCGTCTGCAGGTTGAAAATTCCCCACTCAGTCGTAACAGACAATGGGCGACAATTTGACAACAAGAAGGTCAGAGACTTGTGCGATGAACAGGGAATCAAGAAGCAATTCTCTTCCCCTCACCACCCACAAGCAAATGGTCAGGTTGAGACAGTTAAAAAGACCATCAAGCACCTCTTTTTACCTCTTGAAAAAGAAGCTTGACGAGTTGAATAGGGCGTGGGTGGACGAGCTCATCTACCTGTTATGGGCAATTCAAACTACCAGTTGAACTGCGACTGGATAAACTCCTTTCTCCATGGCATATTGAATGAAGGCCATGAGCCCCGTCGAAATGGTCTTTCCTTCACTTCGTAATCTGCACTTCAACGAAATAACCAATGAGGGATAAAGCGTGTGAACTCGATTTCCTTGAAGAAAAGAGAGACGACTCACATATAAAATTGGCCTCCTACTAGAGAAAAATGACGAGGTAATACAATGCCAAGGTCATGAAGCTATCATTCAGAATGGGTGATCTTGTGTTAAGAAGAGTTTTCATCTCTTCTAAAGAGGCTGGTGTGGGCACACTGGGCCCAAATTGGAAGAGTCCCTACCGTATTTCGGGTGAAGTAAGGCCTTGGACTTTTCTGATTGAAAACTTGGATGGAAAGGTGTAAGATCATCCATGGAATATAGAGCACTTGCGAATGTATAATCAGTGAGATCATGATCATCGTTTGTAAATGTTGTTGATCAATGCAAATGTTAATTTTCGAATTCTTGCAAATGCGTCTACAATAGAAGTATGACGATCTCATACATTATTATTCAAGGTTAACTCTGGTGAGCCCATATGCTATTAATCCAATTAAATATGACAAGCTCATACATTATTATTCAAGGTTAACAATTGCGAGCCCATATATTATTAATTGGATTAAGTACGACAAGCTAATACATTATTCAAGGTTAACTATGGAGAGCCCATATGTTATTAATCCAGTTAAATATGATGAGCTCATACATCATTCAAGGGTAATAGTGGCGAGCCCATATGTTATTAATTCAATTAAGTATGATGAGCTCACACATTATTATCCAAAGTTAACTATGGTGTACCCCTATTAGTTCAACTACGACAAATTCATACATTAATATACAGATGAATTGTGGCAAGTGTGTAGGCCATCGGCTTTGTTAATTGCAGCGAGCCTATACGTCTTCAACAAATTTTAAGTATGATTGGTTCATGCTTTGTTATTACAGGGAGCCTATACGTCTTCAACAAATTTTAAGTTCATGCTTTGTTAATTACGACGAGCCTATACATCTTCAACAAATTTTAAGTATGATAAGTTCATGCTTTCTTATTTATGGGGGGCCCTTATTGTTCACTCAAGTTTCATCGAAAGTAGATAAAAGTAAAAAAGATTCCTTCACACAATCAAAATCATTACAAATGGGTTGTTACAAAAATGTTGCAGGCCTAAGTCTAAATGCCATCGTACTGCTGAGGCTCCCCTTGAACATCAACGTCCTTGACCGAATCTTCAGCCTAAGTAGCAGGAGTGGATGGTTCGGCCAGAAGAAATTCATCCTTTTAGGCAGCTAGTTTCAATTGCGGATGCAGCTCAGCAAGTCTTCTAAAGACTTCATTGTACGCGACCCTCCTCCAATACAAACCTAGGCCTTCATACTTAGTTGTTTCATAGAAATTAGCGATGTATTCATTCATAGCCACCTTCCATGTCCACATTCTATCGTTGATGTAAGTTGGCAGCCTCATTATCAGCTCGTCGACGCAAGCCCTCAACTCCTACTTCTTTTTATTGGCAGCCTCCAAGTCTGATGAAGAGATCTGAAGATTATCTGAATTCTCAACGAGCTTCGTCTGGGCATTCACATCGACTTTGCAAAGATGGACTTCCTTCTTCAAGTCATCATTTTCTTTCAAAAACACCTCCATCTTAGACTTCGCTTCAACCTGCTTTACCTTGAAGGCTTCAATGGCCTTATTGGAAGAAGATGCCTCAACCTTTGCTCTATTAAGAGTCGCACCTGCATCACTTACCCTTTGGATATACTCATTGTTTAGGCCTTGCAATCGCCTCATCTCCATTTAAGCGTTTAGGAAGAAGCCCTGAAAGAGAGTCTGCAGAGCGAGGCCAGCCTCCACCATATTCACTGCATCATAGGTCTCGGCATACAATAAGTACTTGTCAGTCCAATACTCGTGATAAGTCCTCATAGCCCCCTAGACCTCAGCAGGAAGCATCTTCATCACTGTGGAGGTTATCTCATCCGACCTCTCCCCAAAATGTCATGATCCTTTCCTTCAGATGGGGCATTCCTAGCCTCCCTGCTCCACCTCCTCTTCACAAGGCTCACCTCCTCCTCAACATTCTCTTCCACATCAACGATCCTCACAAAAGAGAGAGGCTCTACCTCAATGGGGCGACGAAGTGATTCCCCCAAGATATCTAACGCTTCGATGGAGGAGGGAGATCGGTGTTCCTTATCATAACCAACTTTCTCTTTTGGGGTCGTTCCGCAGACGGCTCAGCTAACTCTTTTCCCTTATCACCTTTCTTTTTTGGAGGAGGAGGTGGATTCATCTTGGAGAGGCGGGCCAGCTCATCCCCTTAATTTTTGTAGGTTAAGAAGGTTGAACTAAGGGTATTTTTTTTTTTTTTTTTGCCTCTCCTAGGCACCTTATAAAGAACTTATCAGGCTTGACATATTCTTTCTTATCGTGTTAACCTAGAAATAAAAGACGAGCCTATTACCAACTATTCTAAGGATAAGCAAAATCACTAAGTGAATGGTTAGAGGATACTTTTACCTTTAGTAGCCATCAATTGATGTGTAACGAAGAGATTCCTCTTTCTAAACACATTCTTAAAATACCTCTTCTCTGAGGGCAACCCGTAAATTGCCTTGATAATTGTCCACTTAAAAGGTTTGAGCTCAAACCGTTCGACTGCAGCTACACAAAGGACACAATTAGAAGCAGAAAGTAAAATGGAGTTAAGGCATAAAACAAGATTAATTTAGCCAAGGTTGGACTCACTATACTCATGGTACTGGGTCGGCACAGTTATCTTTGGGACCGCATCTCCTTCCACTGTTTGCCAGCGACCCCTAACCCAGAACTAAGAGGATTTGCAGTTCTTTAATGAGGTTGGAGTCCCCCAGATGAAAGAATAATACGAGCACCAGGGGTTAATACAATACCACCCCTTGTAGTCATTCCCCCGGCTAGAGGCTCGAGGCTGAAAAGGGGTCTAAAAACATGGAAAGGCATGCCCTCGCCAAGAGTGACCTCCTTTCAAAGAAAAAAAGCCCTTGGCAACTGGCACAATGTATTTGGCACTAGTTAGCTGGGGGATAGGTTGTAATGCCTAATGATATACCTAAAAAAAGGGGTGGAGAAGCAGTTTCATCTCCCCACTTAAAATCGCCTCACTTACTACCACGTATCCCTCCATGGAGAAACGGGCACTTTCCTCAAGGGTCAGCACGAACATCTCTACAGTATCGAGGATCCTATACCTCTCACTAAAGGTACCTAACTCACTCTCATTTATATCACTTGGCCACAAAGAGGCCCTCCACCTAACGATATAATCAATGGGACCCTCCACATCATTCATGCACTATGAGAGCCCCCCATAGCCTCCATAATCCTCTCAATAGGAATTATGGAAGGCAAACCAACCTTGGCACAGATCAATACCATGTCTACACCCCCAGGGGTCCTATCAACCGTATTTTTATTTGAAGAGGAGGCCATTTCACAAGATTAAAGGAAGGTATATGAAAATTTTGGATACTTAAATTTCAAGCACTAGAAAATGGAAAAATTGAAAGTGATTGCTGGAAAAGAAGGTTGAGGAGGTGTCGGAGAATTGCATGAGATTTTCAACACTTGGGAGGATTTTTAAAATTGTCGCAAAGTAAAAAAGAAAGAGAATATGGGGTTTAGGCCTTTTTATATTCGCAATAAAGTCGAACCCTCACCATTGGATCTACCTTTACTATAATCTTAGCCGTACGTTTGCAATCCCATCTAGCACGTTAAAACCAAAAGGCACCTATTCAATATTCAAATCAAAGGGTCAGATGAAATCGTAATGTACACGTGCCCCAAACTTGAATGATCCACACTAGCTGTAACAGACCACCATCATTGCGCATTAAATGCACACGTAACGTGAACTTTGAAAACTACCATAAACACCCAGTTGTTTTGCCTAGGAAACTAACATTCATTTCAAATCATTAGAGCACACTACCCAATGTGCTTCACCTTCATCAAAGCTACTCGTCATTTGCAACAAGGGCTTCGCCTCATACGATTTAGCGTTATCACAAGCTTCACCTTAATCTAAGCTGCTCATCATTTGCAACAAGAGCCTCGTCTCATACAATTTAGCCTTATCACAAGCTTCACCTTTGTCAAAGTGGCTCATCCTTTGACCACAAGGACCTCGCCTCATACAATTAAGCTTTATCACAGGCTTCACCTTCATCAAAGCGGCTCGTCCTTTGCAACAAGGGTCTTTTCTCATACAATTTAGCCTTATCACAGGTTTCACCTTCATCAAAGCGGCTCATCCTTTGCAACAAGGGCCTTGCCTCATACAACTTAGCCTTATCACAGGCTTCACCTTCATCAAAGTAGCTCATCATTTACGATAAGGTCATCGACTTATCAGGCCTAGCTCATTTGCAAGCGATCCCCTTGATTCTCCAAACTTGAACTATTGTTACGACCATGTACCTTTTCCTCCAAAACTCGAAATCCTACGTATTATTTAAATAATCATACCTGGACTTCAAGGACTGTTGTCACACCTCTCTAGACGATGACTCCCACATGGTCTCAACTAGCCTACGTGACAGACGGTTCGGCAATCCCACGCCCAGTACCCTAACATGAGGTGAAACTAGACCATTTTTCAAATGCGGATGACCTTATTTCTCGCAAGACAATGCTGGACCTATCCCGTTATCCGCGGACTCCATGGGACGAGCTGGCCTAGGACAAGGCACTGAGAAAATCTTAAACGGATCTTTCATTATTAGATTGATAAGACAACTCACTGCCGCTACCATCACCATCCTATTTGGTCAGGTCAAAGTTTTCAAGCTAGGCCTTTGTGGGTACACAAGTGGTATTAGCATTTGAGACTGTGATTTGATTGATGTCATGACAAGAAAGGTCGATAATTTGAATAAGGCCATGTACATCGTCATCCCACAGCTTTCATTCATCTTATCCAAGTATGAAAGCTTACACTTGGTGCCATTAAAAAAAATGCGAGTTTAGACTCTAAAAGCTATAATCTTGTCCTCCCATCTTTTACTCATTTTTTCCCAAAGTCGACCCCATTTTTTATATTGGATGCTCACGTTTAAAGCTCCCTCACACTCATATTACTATTTTTCCAACTGACTTGACCACCAGAGTGCGCGCGGTCAACTCCACACCCTTGGCAGAAGGCCACGTATGAATAATGGTTTGTACTAGTGTGCAGGAATAAAATTTGCGCAAATGTGAGGGGCTTTGAGATCTATTAACCACATCAACATTTTTTAGGGTCTACAAAATATATAACACACTAATCGCTCAAATAAACTAATTATAACGGATATTCAAATGAAACCATAGATTACGCTGCATTCAATTTTTTTCGCAAAACTAGCTCATTCGAAATTTCAATGATGAACAGTCCTTGGAAGGGAGTGGAAGATGATATCAATGTTATTCTCTTTTATATTGTAGAATGAAGCAATATATTATTTGCTTTGTTGAATATGACAGCAAAGAAAAAGAAAAAAATCCAATGCTCTAGTTAATGGGTGTTTTATGTAGACTGTGAGAAGTTAATAGTTGAAATATGGGATTGTTCTCTCAATTGATATTTTGCTACTAATCTCACACAAATCACGTGAATGTGAATATTTAGACAATAAATGAACATCGCATGATAATAAACATTTTACATTAGAAACTGAATAGATGTAGCAGGAAATTATCTTGAAATATGTTTTGATATGATCTAACGGATGTCGAAACATAATCAAAATCGTGGTCATGCATATTCGGATAGCAAAGTGAAAAAAAAAAACACGAATTTATTTCAAGAATGGTAATGTGTTTTTTTTTGTTGTTGTATAAGAATTTTACACATGATGCGTAAATATTGGGCAATACATATGAATGAAATACAAAATTGACACACAATAGACGAAACATACACAACGAATATAAACAAGGTGAAAACATCTCATTTCTAGCCCAAATATCAAACAGATCTTATATTGTATATATGTCCTAATGATGGATAATATGAAATCGTATGGTAAATGATGTTACGTCACAAAAGAACATCACACAATGTACTTACATTACATAAAGAAACAATTGAAATGTTGTTACTAATTATCATATAATCTTTTATTCATAACGTAGCACATATGTAAATTACACAGGAACCATTCGTGAAATAATTCTCACACAAATCACTGAAGTGTATATTTACAACGCTAATGGACATCGCACAAAATATTCATTTCATTATAAAAACTGAATAAACATAACGGAAAATTATGATGAACTACATCTAACATGATCTAATAGATGTTGACACATAATCAGAAGCTATGAATATATTTTACCATAAAAATTGATGAGTGGTTGAACAAGCATGAATTACAATGATTTTAGTGCTTTCGGCCAATGTCCCAATTTTCGACATAAACTTTGATTCCTATTTCTATTTCTATTCCTATTCATATTCCTTTTAATGGCCCATGAATAACTAACCAAGAGTGGGTGAATTGGTTTTTAAAACATTTTCGAAAAATTAATCTAAATTCTAGCAAGTAAAGACTAAATAGATTAGTTCAAATAATAAGTTCAAATAAAAAATGATAAGTAAAAAAGATAGGGGACACAAACGATATAACTGTGGAGGTTCGATCCAAAATAATGATCTACATTCTCTGTTACTAAACTCTCCGACTCAAACAAGACTTTTACAATATATTGATTGACCTATGATGCAATCCAATTCTTTACAAAGTTTCCAGTGATTTCAAAACAAGAAACATCGATCATTATACAATGTGGAGCTTTATGGAATCTTAATATGACTCGCACTATTGAGTTTTACGGGACATCAATATAACCCACAAATATAACAAAATAATTTTACAATGAAATTCTCTCTTGATAAATGATATAAATGAATTGAGTACTACAATAAGCTAATACTTCAATTATAGTTCAAGTGTTAGATGAAAACTTTGATGAATATGATAATTAAGAATTAGAGTCAATCAATCAAAGTTTTTAAATGAGAAGATGAAAAATAATCAATTGTAATTTAAGTTCAAAATCTTCTCAAAATTCTCTATTTTAATAAGTGATAGCAATAAATTAAGTTCTAATAGAGAAATGAGAAATTTTGATGAATATGATAATTAAAAAAAGATGAAAAACTTTGATAAAGATAATGAAAAGAATTTGAATCAATCAAAGATTTTGATATGGATAAATAAATAAATGAATGCAATGTAATCTCAAATATTTCTCTCAAAATATATCTCACTTAATGCTTTTTAAACTCTTGCAAAGAATGAAAAGAGTGAGGGTATTAATAGAGCTCAAAAAGCAAAACATGTTGTCGAACAGAACAGCCAATCGGATGTCATCCATCCGATTCGGACGACCAAAATAGCCGTTATGCATTTGAAATTGTAATGGTCAAAAATCCGACAGTTGTATCAATCAGACATTCACATGGACCAACAAGACGCTTGCCAAAACTTTTGAGGATTTCGGATAATCAATCCAAACATTGACTACCTCCGGTCGGACGTCCGGTTTGTTGTGGTTGATTAGGCCAGTTTTTCCTTTTTTGACCCCGTTGATTGGATTTGAACATTTTGTGAAATGTAAACTTTTGGAAGGACTTGTTAACTAGTTTCAAGGCAAATGATATTTTAAAAATATAATCTAAATTCAAACATAATTTTGAAAATCAATTTTACTTTTGATCAAAATATTATATGCAAGTGATAATTAAAATAACTTTTAGTGCACAAAATGATTTTTGTGCTTGTATTGTTCATTGTTAAATATCAAATTATTATTACATTTACATTTGATTTTGCTTCGAAGTTTTGCTCTTAAGCTCTCGTCTTGATCTTTCTTTAACGTTTGGCTCTTAAACTCTTGATCTTGATCATTGTTTGACGTTTGTCTTTTAAGATATTTTCTTAAAGGGGGTTGTTTTGAATGTGTGACTTCAATCTTGACCTTCTTCATGGGTCCGATTTGTGATAATCTTGATTTTGGTCTTTTTGATGACGATTAATCAATTTATCATTGGATTCTTTGAAAACTATAATTACTTTAAATTATGTTGTTAGTAAACTAGATTAACCTTTTTGTTATAATCAAAACTTTATGGTTATAATCAACCATAGATCAATAATTTCTCCCTTTTTGATTATGAAAAACAAGATGATTTGTAAAACAATATGAACAAGGGATAAATAATAATGATATCACATTTAAAGCATATTTCCCCAATCTTTTACAAATCAATTGTCATCTATTTAAAACATATCAAATAATAGATGATTTCAAAGTGTATCATTTAATCATTCAAAATATATGATCTCACTCATCTCCCCCATTTTCAAAGCTTTTCAAATCTATCTTACTCAATTTTTTTCCATTTTGGCATAAGCAAAAAGCAAGAATATGTCATATAAGATCAAAACTTTAAATGAACCATAGAAAATAATAATATTCCCCTTTAATTAAATACAAAGAACCAAATGTATGAAATGTCTAAACAAGAGGACAATTATCACATTTACATCAAAATACTAATCAAAGCATGGGTGATGTCAAAAGCATAATCAAATAGGTAAAGTTTATATAATTTTCAACCAAGAATGCACAAGGAATCAAACATTTAAGAATATGATTTTGCCATATATTTCAAATTCATCAATAATTTCCAAATCTTTTTGAATTTATAAAAATCTATCAAGTGTTAGAGGTTTAGTGAGAATATCGACCACTTGATTTATCTTATTCACAAATTCTAATACAATATTCTCCTTTTATGTGCCTCTAGGATACCAAAGACTTAATGTTCTAGTGCTACTAAGATGTCTAAAAATTTATTTTACGGCACTAAAGTGTGATACTTAAGGATTGGATTGAAATATATCACATAAGCACACACTAAACATAATATCACGTCTATTTGTGGTTAAATATAAAAGAGATCCAATCAAACGTCGATATCTTGTTATTTCTACAAATTTACCTTGACCATCTTTGTCTAACTTGCTTGATAAACTCATCTAAGTGTTCATTGTCTTCAATTCTTCTATTTCAAATTTCTTTAACAAGTCCAACATATACTTATTTTGACTTCATTCCTTAATTAGAGTTTGATCATTTTGAACTTCGAGAGATTCTATTTCAACTTATTCTACATTTGCTTCTTCCTCATATTAATTTTTAGGATCTTCCTTGTTTTGATCTTGGATGTTCATTTGCTCAAAAAGAATCTCCAAACATTCATAATTAACAATACATTTCTCTTGATCAAGAGGATTTAACTTCATCAAAAATTACAGTCATGGATTTTTCAACAAATAAATTTCTTTTGTTGAAGACTTGATAAACTTTGCTCATTGATGAAGAACTAAGAAAGATTCTAATATCTAATTTTGAAACAACTTTTTCCAAGTTTTATTTTATGTTTAAAATAAAACATTTGCAACCAAAACACTTTAAGGTAACCGATACTGGAAACTCTATTTTTCAAAAGTTCATATGGAATTTTCGTTATCTTTTGACTCACCAAAATTCTATTGACAATATAGTAAGCGATTTTAATGGCTTCAGCCCAAAAACATTATGGTAAACCATTTTCATAAACCGAGCTATTGCAATGTGCAATTCTTCTTTTTTACGACACAATTTTATTGAGGAATTTTAGTAGCTACGAAATTATGCTCATGTCCATAAATTTTGCAAAAGTCATAAAATGCAATATTGTCAAAGTCTCCACAATGATCACTCTAAATTGTAGTAGTAGTGTACAACCTTTCATTTTGAACCTTTTTACAAAGGAGTTTAAATACATTCAAGGCTTCATCTTTTAGGTTCAAAAATAGGATCCAAGTAAATCTAGAAAAGTTAAGCTTGAAGTTTTAGATGGTCCAAAATGATCTATGTTGAGAAGTTATAAATGTTTAGTAGTTGAAGAGTGTTGCTTAAATTTGAAATAACTTTTCACTTGTTTTTCAAATTGATATGCATCACAAATTGTCTTTCTCAAATTTAAAATTTAGCAAACCTTTAACAAAAAAAAAATTTGGAAATATTAGAAAATAGGTCCATGCAAACATGAAATAATCTTCTAAACATTTTTTTTTTCACTTTTCAAATTCAATGTTAATGACATAAACATCCTTACTTCGACTTCCTATAAATATCGCCTCTTTTGGTGTAGTATCTTGAATAAGGCACTTGGAATAATCAAATTTGATATGATAACATTTATTATATAATTAGCTAATATTAAGTAAATTATATTTATAGTTATTTATGGGTGTTTAATGAATATTATTGAATAAAGAATGTATTCTAAATAGTGATATGATGAAAAATATGTGGTTAAAAAGTAAATAAAAGTTGTTGATGTGATGGAAAATATTATTTTATAGAAAAATGTGTGGTTGAAAATGAGTTTTGAAAGAATGTATTTTGAGAGAATGCGTATCAAACAGGAACTAAGAGCATATTTTCAATAAAGTGAGATGAATGATTACAATTAATTTTAATGCCAATAATTTTTACTTTAGCATTATCTTCAAAATTATCATAGCCACCATCCTTCTTTTTGAAACTTGACAATAAAGTTTGATCACTAGTCATTGCTTTGAACATCCACTATTCAACTATCCAAGAATCATTTGCTCTTAATTTTCTTTGATACCAACAAAAATACTTCATTTTTTGTTCTTTGGTACCCATAGTCCTTGGTTGTTAGTGTTTGTGGACTTTTGAATCCACTTTTGTTTGCTTTCAAAGTGCAACTTCTTTTTTATTGAGCAATTAAATCCATATGTCCATTTTATTGTAAATACTGCATGTGGTATTTGAGAAATGGGAAGTAGAGGCTTCAACAAAGAAATTTTTAAGAAACTTTTGTTTCAAAAATAGCTTAAATCAAATTCCTCATTTATCAAAAACAAATTTTTATTCACCAAATATTAAAACAAATGTTTTCTTGCCTTAAGTAAATTTATAAACAATTTGAGTCAAATCCAAAATATTTTCTTGTAAAGAGGAATTCTCTTTAATTAAAGAATTGTAATTGATTTTTTCTTTTTTCAAAATCATTTTGAATTTTCAAATACGTCTTTACTTATTAACCAATATAGAATTTTTCTTTTTGAGGATATAATGGTTTAAAGCAAGTTTTTCAAACATTTCATCGTAAGCGGTGGATAACCCTTCATATAAACAGTTTTCATTTACCTCATTTTCAATAGCCATGAAACACATGTTGGCAACTTCATCTTGGCTTTCATTTTCTTCATGATCATCATTGTCATCATCCCATGTGGCTTGGAGTGCTTTCTTTTTCAAGAATTTCTTCTTGTTCTAACAATTAGTTTTCTTGTGATCGGGTTTATTACAATCATAGCAAAAAATATTATTACTTTCTTGTCATTTTCTTCTTTCTTTTGAAATTGTCAATTGTTGCAAAGACTCCTCCAATTTTTGACAAGAAGAATTAAGTCATCAAGTTCATCATTTATATTTTTGCTTGAAGTGTCTTCATCTATTACCGGCTTTAAAGTACTTTGGTAATTTTCTTCTTCTTTGCTTTTCATTGTTTTCTCCTTGTCTCAATGCGATTTGCTAGTGTCAAAGTGAGTAACAACTTTTAAGGCATGCCAAATATCAAAAGCGGAATCAGATGTACTAATATGATTAAATTATTTTTTATCTAATGCACAATAGAGTATATTTTTGGCATTAGTATTTAAAGATAATTTTCTTTTATCATTTTCATCGTACTCCCCTCTAGGTTTTGAAATGGTTTGATCCGATTTTTCATCAACTTTAATAACTTTGTAGGCACATATGGACCAAATTCAATAACTTTCCAAAAATTATAATTTATTGATTGAATAAAAATCATCACTCTAGCTTTCCAATAGTCATAATGTGTCCCTCAAGATTTTGAAGATTGTGGTTAATCATTACTCAAGGTTGTGACATCTTTAAATTCAAAATGAGCACATTGCTCTAATACCAATTGATAGCCCAAGAATAACTAACTAAGAAGGTGGTGAATTATTTTTTAAAACTTTTTTGAAGAACTAATCTAAATTCAAGAAAGTAAAGATTAAATACATTAATTCAAATAATAAGCACAAATATAAAAGTGATAAGTAAAAGGGAAGAGAGGATGCAAACAATATAATTGTGGAGGTTCGATTCAAAGCAATGGTCTACTCCTTCGTTACCTAGCTCTCCGGCACGGCAAGACCTTTTCACTATATTGATTGACTTTGGATGCAATCAAACCCTTTACAACGCTTATGATAGCTTACAAACAAGAAGTACAAATCCTTATACAATATTAGGTTTTACGGGACCTCAATATGACCAATAAGTATAACAAAATAATTTTACAATGAAATCTCTATTGATATAGGCTACATTTCAATGAATGGAAACAAATGATAATTCAAGTATTAGATGAAAACTTTGATAGATATGATAATTAAAAATTAGATTCTATCAATCAAAATTTTTCGATGAGAAGATGAAGAAGAATTAAGTGCAATTTACGTTCAAAAATCTTCGCAAAATTCTCTCTTTTAATAAGTGATAGAAATAAATTAAGTTCTAAGAGAGGGATGAGAAACTTTGATGAATATGATAATTAAAAGTTTGATTCAATCAACCAAAATTTTCTACGAAGAAATGGAAGAAATAGATGCAATGTAGGTTCAAGACTATTCTTCCAAAATATATCNAGGGATGAGAAACTTCGATGAATATGATAATTAAAAGTTTGATTCAATCAACCAAAATTTTCTACGAAGAAATGGAAGAAATAGATGCAATGTAGGTTCAAGACTATTCTTCCAAAATATATCTCTTTTTTATGAACAATACAAATAAGTTAAATACAAAAAGAGTGATGAAAAACTTTGATAAAGATGATGAAAAGAGTTTGAAACAATCAAATTTTTTTATATGAATAAATAAATGAAATGAATGCAATGTAGAAAGTTTCTTAAAAGAGTTTTATATTTTCACTTAATGCTTTAAAACTCTTGCAAAGAAGGGAAAGAGTGAAGGTATTTATAGAGCTCAAAAAGTAAAACATTCTGTTGAACCGAACTACCAACCAAACATCCACCTTTAGATCCAGACGATCAAAATAGCCATTATACTTTTGAAATTATAACGGTCAAAGTTTTGACAGCTACATCAACCAAACGTCTGCATGGACCAACATGATATCCGCCAAAACTCTCTAGGATTTCGGACAATAAATCCAGAGGTCGCCACCTCCAGCCGATTCGGCCAGTTTTTCCATTTTTAACCCCATTTGATCTGATTTGAATATTTTGACAAATGTAGATCTTTGAAATGAATTTTTAACTAGTTTTCAAGACAAATAATATTTTTAAAATATGATCTAAGTTCAAATATAATTTTGAAAATTAATTTTACTTTTGATCAAAATATTTTATACAAATGATAATCAAAATAGCTTTCAATACACAAATGATTTTTGACAATTTATCATTTTCTTAAAGGGGTTGTTTTGAATGTGTAACTTCGATAATGGCCTTCTTCATGAGTCTGATTTGTGATAGTCTTGATTTTGATCTTTTGACTACGATCGATCAATTTATCATTGGATGCTTTAGTCTGATATAAGTAAAATTTAAGTATTGTTAGTAAACAAGATTAACGTGTTTGGTATAATCAAAAGTTTAAGGTTATAATCATCCATAAGTCAACACATTTTGCATGTCCTTCCAAATCTAAATACGCTATTGTCCACCTCCTCAACGTTTTATTGTACAAATAAAAAAATATTAAAAAATCAAAATTTAAAATTATACATTAATATTTCAGCATTTTGATACTCGACGACGGAAAATGTGGCACATGGTGTTCTGATTGGACATAGAAAGATGGTGGCATTGTTGTGAACATAAATTTTAGTAGTAATGAAATTGGGTGGCTGCTTCATTAGATTAAAAAAAAAAAGGAATGAAATAGATGGATGCGAGGATTTGATTATCAATAAAACACACAAAAGTCTATTGACTTCTGTTAGGCAAATTGTTGTCAAACTACCTCTCTAGGCGATGATGCAAGTATTGTTTTTATTCAGTCGGCTTTGACCAAAAGACGGAAAGTGCCACAATTGACCAAACATATCATGTAATCCACTTGGGCCATTTGAATCAGCCTAATTATATTAGTGCTACTCATGGCCCAACTCAAAGACTTGGATGGCTTATACGGTTGTTATCTCACTTATACATTTCATATTGGGCCCTATCATTCTAGCTTAAGGTCCATACTTATTTCAATTATTTAACCCCTTGCCCAACACTGTAGCCATGATGAAAACTTGATTTGAAATAGCCTTGAATAAACGGATTGCCTCTTTGGCTTTGTGCTTTGGTTTTGTGTTCTTCATTTTGGCGATCTGTTCTATTCCTTTTAACCTTTGTAGTTAATATATCTAAGCTTCAATTCTTTTCATCCTTAAGCCCTTTGTGGGCTGATTTCTGTTGGAACAATCGTTTGGATTGGGAAAGTGCTGGTTTGTGATTTTGGTTGGTTTGATTGTGGTGTTCAACAATACTGAGCCCGGTTTGTTCTTGGTATAATTGGAGTATGTTTCTCCCACATATGATATCAGAGCCTGGTTTGGTGTAAATTCATTCAAATCAATGGAGAAGAAGAAAAGGAGGCACTCGCGATCTTCAAAGAAAACCGCGTCTGCTTTCTTCAATTTCGGCCAGATCAGTGGCCAGTCGGAAAAATTGAGGCCAGACCCATTCCCTGCAGACTAAGGCACACCTATGGATGGTGCATGTGGGCCCCAAGGTGGAATGTGAATCTTCGGTGGGGGCGTGTGGAGGCTGATTCCGGCGATCCTTTTTCAAGTAGTTAATTTATTTTAAATTCCTGAACGTACTGATATTAGTGTTTTCGTGTTTCAAGTTGCGTAGGAAAAATTGGATGATTTTGCCCCGGGTGGTTTTGACTGTCGTGACTATAGTACATTTACTGAATTACTTTACGCTATAAATTGCTGCCCTAAAGCAGTAAATTCGCATCTATCGTAATTTACGGACACAGACAGGTCAGCTCTGGTAAATTGGCTAATCATGTTTAAATTTCATCACTAGCGCGTCATCGTGTGGGGTGACAATAGGATTGGGGTTACCATTTGGGGTAACCATTGCTTATGCTAGAAATTAGGAATCTAAAACGGTGTTTACTTGCGAACCTAGGTCTACTTTGTGTGGATTAATTGTGACCTTATATTTTTTATTGATGAAAAATGACAAACGCGCAATTTTGATTTCGGAACTTTTAACGAAAAATGTGATTTCTCTATTTGGAAACAAAAAATAATAGGCATTTTAGTTCAACAAAAGGTTTCAAAAGCCATTGATCACGCTGATTTTTCAAATGAACAAAAATAGGAAGTCGATGAGCTTGCCTATACATCAATCATTTTACACTTGGATGTCGCAATTTTGAAAAAAGTGGGTAAA